>CACRXE010000005.1:3397243-3602243 GCA_902685375.1 Neostethus bicornis | reverse complement strand
GGAGCTGCGGGAGGAAGGGGGGCGCATTAGTGTGCCTTAGAGAGAGAGAGACAGAGAGAGAGAGAGAGAAAGCCATAGTAATGTAACAGAGGGCTGATTCTCCAAGGCCCCAGCGCTGCACTCAAGACTCTGAGCTTCATTAAAATTTCATCGCTGCAGCGCGCGGCCAAGGTCTATTTATGAAAATGCGCTTCCTCGCTTCATGGAAAACACAAGCCAGAAAGGAGATGGAGTAATCTGAAAGAGAGAGGAATTAGTTGCATCTACTGCTTATTCCTATAGATGAGGTCCCCGCTGGGTGGCTAGCGTGCCTGCTGGGCCCACAGCGCTGCTAACGAGGGACTAAAACCTGAACAACACTTTCTGCTGACTTGATGTTTGTTTCTTGCTTGAGCAGAATGACTCGATGCTATCAGACCAGAATGCTTTGAGCACAACAGATAGTAGTGGGGTTCATGGAGACGCATTCAGACTCCTCTGACGGATCTGAATCTTATCTGGAAGGTTTTTTGCCAAGAGAGACAGAAAAAATTCAGTCTATTAGTCCAACGAAGTTTCTCAGCAGCGAAGAAATAAGACACAATCATGAAGCAGGGTCAGAAAGAACTGGAGAGCCCAACACTTGATGGTACACACATTGATGAACTCATGAGTCATGTTGCAAGGTCCAATCAAGGACTGTCCTGTAACTGTTCCAGGTAGACCCACTCCAGCATTTATGAATCAAATGGTCTTTAATTCCTTTGTAAAAGATCTTCCACTATTTTCGGGTGGTCTGCGGGTAGGATGGATAGAACAGTTCCCAGACTCTGGTCCTCAAGTCCCAGATCTGAGCATCATTGGTTTGAAGTGTTTCTTTTACTAAAAAGGGGTTTAAACACACCGATTATTACCTCCCCCCTACTTCACTCCTCCTTCCCCCCCTCTCTCTCTCTCCGTCTCTCAAACCCCTGCCTGAATGGGAACATTTTTAAGGTACGTATGCTGTTGAGGGAAAAACTGACCACTTTGGTGCTCAACACTGGACCAAATAACTACACACAGTAGTTATTTTCTACACGCTTGCTGATAAAATGTTTGGTGTCATTTGTAAAAAAAAAAAGTTACTCATTTTCTGCTGAAGTTGTGTTGAAATAATTAAAGAAAAATTTCCATCAAAGTTTATTGGTGCAAACATCGAAACTGGTCAGAGAACCAAAGATGGGCGTCATTAAAAGTTATTTATAGAAGAGATTTTCTGTCGTATACTGAACCACCAATCCTGAACGTATGGACTCCATGTCTGGATTATTTTAACATCCCAGAAAACTGACAGTATGACGACCAATCCAAGTGACCAGATGTGTGAGGATCACTATCCCTCCTACCAGCTGTGTTGATTCGATAACATTTCTCCTTTAAGTTGAAGCTTTCTGAGACGGCAGCAGCTGCCCTTCACACCTTCTCATTCCACCTGGTGAACAGGATTTTTCTTTTGTATAAAAATCAGAAATAAATCAAACAGTTTAATTCATTTCAGCTTCGCTCTGATTCACACCTCGTCTCAGGCTTTGCTTCATCTGTCCTTAGAGATGTTTTTTACTGGTTTCCAGAACTTTCTGAAGTCACAGACCTTCTGTAAATGTTTCACGTCTTGACTTGGTCACATTTTGTTTTTAACACGCATGTTGTTTGTTGTTCAAACTTTTCGTCTCTTAAAAATCATGTTGTGATGATGTGACCACGATGAGGAGGAGATCCTGCTTCAGGTTCTTCTTCTTTTCCATTTTCCCCGTTTCTGAAAGGTTTCAGCTCTGATCTTGTTTTTTTTTTTTTATAACAAATACCATTTCCTGCATGCAACGAGATTCAGTAATACTAAATCTTATAATAATCTGTGATGCAGCAACACGGCGTCCACTCATGAGAACCTTTGTTATTTCTAAATGATTCACACTCATCAACTTCAAAATGTTTGACTGCTTCACAAAGAAATGGCCTCCTTTCAGACTGGTGACCAGTCCAGTTGGGCTTCCTGTCTCTCTTCAGATACCAGCCTGGAGAGAGCCCACCCCTCTTGGATCCAAAGTTGGTTCAGAAAATGAACAGGTGGGATTACAAAATAAAAGTCAATTAAAAAACAAAAAATAGACGAATCATCTGTTCAATAAATAATAAATCTGTGTATTTATTAATCGTTCTATTCACTGTGTTACAGATACGATACACCCCTCTTTCACACACACACACACACACACACACACACGTTAGCATCACTGCTACACATTAAACATTTTTGGGGTTTCATCCTCGTGGATGTGCATCAGGAATACTCTGCAGCCATGAGTGTGTCAGGGCTTTGCACGAGAACCATCTCAACGTGAACACACTGGAGACTAAAGTTTGATGGCAGCATTGTTTGTGTGTGTGTGTGTGTGTGTGTTCTGGCTGCAGTCTGATTTGCTCTTGTTTGGATGTGACACAGGGAAACACAGCAGAGGAAAATGAGGCCTCTCATTTCTTAATTATTTAAATCAAACAATTATCCGCGGCCGTCGTGGGAGAAGTTCTTCTTCTCCACTCATCCAAAACAAAAATGTTATCCAGGGTGGAGCCGGGAGGAGGATGGATCACATGGAATGAGGCTACCAATGGAGGGAAACACACATATTTATCTGTACTTTTTAATAATTGAAATAAATGATTTCAAAGTAACAAAGGTTGACCAAAAATTCTCCGGTCTGGTTTTTCTGGACTCCTGCTTGTTTCTGGTCGAACAGAACGATGGCGGCCTTTAAACGTTCCAGCTTCAGACATTCTTTTATTTTTCTGTTTATTTGCCGTCTGTCACTTTGTTTCAGTAAAATCTGATCCACTCTTCACATTGATTACACACTCAATTATATATAATTTATAGGACTCAACTGGAGAGCCGCTGGACCATTAAAGTTTGATGAACCATGTTCTACATTCTTTGTTATGGACCAACATACCGGCGTCTGGACGAGAAGAAACATCCATAATTATTGACTGTTCATCTGCATCCATGGACGAATGGAAACGTCTAGAAGACGAGACACACATGGGGTCATTCTGTTTTCTAAATGGTTTTCTGTTTAAATGAGAACTGAAGACAGAAATAAAAATGATTGGAAAATTTTAAAGATGAAAATAAAAAATTCAGCTGTTTTCTGACAAACCTGATAAAAATGAAGTTTTGAGTTTATTTGGAGTGTTTTTATATAAAAACACAGCCTCACACTCGTGAATAAATCAGTTTTAAAGAGAATGAATGTATTATAGATACGAGTCAAACGTTTATCTGAATTATTTAATCAATTTGTTTGATTTCACAGAAAAAACATTTTGGGTTTTGATATTTTTCAGATTTTTTTCCAGAAGTTTTAAATCGTGTTTATGTTTCATTAAAAGTTTTAAATCACTTTTTGTTGATTTATTTTGATAAATTTGAGTGTAAGAAGAGGTTTTTTTGTGTGTGAGACTGAAACAAAAGGCCGGTCAGATGAGGCCTGGATTTATTGATCTTTTTTTTTTTTCTACCTGATGATTTTATTTTTTTATTTATTTTAATAAAACTAAACATTTCTAATTAAATCTGACTTTGATTTTTTTACAGAATGAATTGAATGAACTTTTAAAGAAATCAAGTGAAATAGTTTGATATTAAATTGAGTGTGCCTGCTCTCCGTTGGGCCCCTGCGGTCCTGCTGGATGTTGCTGTTACCAAACAACACAAATCAATAATATCATAACAACTGTTATTTATTATTCATTCATAAGGTGTTTATGTCCCACTTTCACAGGACTCACATCCCATAATACATCATGTCCGCCACCGAGAAAAATCATTTCATTCAGGCTCATCAAATTCGCGTGATTTCCGCTGTGAGCGCGCGTGCGCTCGAACTGAATCTGTGACGTTTAAACTGTTTTTTATTCAAACTATTAAGAAAGGTTTTTTTTTTTTTTTTTTAATATTTTGAGATGAACTTTTTTATTTGTCTTGTGACTGTTTTTTTTGGGGGGGCGGGGCGGAGGGGCGAAATCAGCTCAAAAATTCAGAATGTTTTAGAAAAAAAAAGTATAATTTATGTTTTGGAAATATTTATATAATTTAAATATAAACATTTTATAAAATTAGAATTTAAGAGGAAAATAAATAAATAAATGAATTTAAATATTTTCAAAATGTCTGAAAAATAGAAATAAATGAATTTAATGTTTGATTTAATTTATTCTGTTTTTTATGAATAATTCAAGAATATCATTTTTTTTTGTTCAAGGATGAAATTTTAAATCTTTTTAATAATAAATAATCTGAACGTAAAAAAAATGTTTAGTGAAGGAATTTTTTATTGAAGGAAATCAAAATTTGATCAAAGTTTAAAGAATTAAGAAGTGATTCAGAGACTTTAAAAGTCTGTCACCCTGTGACTGTCTACCCCTCAGGGGTAGGGGAGTGGCAGGGTACACCCTGAACAAGTCACAAGTCTTTACATTTTTTTTTCTGGTTTTAGTTTCAATTAAGAAAAAACAATGAGATGCTGAAATAAATCAAGGATTATTGATGAACGTGGGATTTTTTTTCTGCTAGTTTTGGGTCCAGATGGTGTGAGGGTCCAAGCAGGTCTGATCAATATGACATCCAATCACATCCCCTCACCACCTCATCATCTCATCCCCTCTCCTCTTTCACACCAACAGCTGCTCTGTTCACACCTCTGCCTCCAAAACACACCACAACTTTTTTTTTTTTTGAGGCCAAAGAGAAGCTGAGAGAAAAAAAAAGTCCAAGTTAAAACGTGCACGGTTTTATTTCAAACACATGAAAGCACTTTTTCACAGAATGAAACGTGGAACTTTTACTTCTCCACAAATAAATAAAGTCCAAATAAATAAATAAAAAAATAAAAGGAAAAAAAGCTTGAAAATAAATAAATGAGGCCTGTCTTTTTTTTTTTTTTTTTTTTTTTTTTTTTTTACAAAGTGCTCCACAGTGAACACACAACCTAATCATCTGATTGTCATTGCTCCTCTAATCTGTGCGCGTGAAAACACTTGCAGAATGAGGTAGACACACAGCAGGACCGTGTGTGTGTGTTGTGTGTGTGTGTGTGTGTTTCCTCTTGTTTCGGTGCGTTCACTGTCTGGGTGTGTTTTTTTTAAAGAAGGGTAAAACCATGCAGAGAGCTCCTCACCGCCCCGCGTTCCCATGGTAACGGCAGCTCGTGGACCACCACGTGGAGGTATTCACACATATGTACAGTTCAGATAGAAAAGAAGTCCCGATGAGGTCCGCTTCAGTTCCAAAATCCACAGGAGGGCCTGCTTCTACCTGCTTCTCACTTCATTACCATTAGATGGGGGCTTTTTTTTTTTTTTGGGAGGGGGTGTTTTTTTATGTTTGTTTTTTTAGTGCGTGGCGGAAAACTTCATGCGCTTCTGTTTCTGTCTCTGGTTGCAGAACCAGACCCGGACCACGTTCTTCTTCAGGTCCAGTTTCTCTGCGATAGCGGCGATCTTTTCGGAGGAGGGTCGCGGCTGCACAGCGAAGTACGCCTCTAGGGAGCGCTTCTCTGGAGCAGCGATGGAGGTGCGTTTCCTCTTTTTATCCCCACCGTTAAAGATCTCTGGTTTGGACATCTTCTCCCTCTGAGCCCGCTCAGCCTCCTCCAGCCAGGCCTCCAGGATGGGTTTCAGGGCCACCATGTTGTTGTGGGACAGCGTCAGGGATTCGAACCTGCAGATCGTGCTCTGGCTGAGACACCCCACGCCGGGGATCTTGAGGTTTGCCAAAGCCGCCCCCACATCGGCCTGCGTCACTCCCAGCTTGATGCGCCTCTGCTTGAACCTCTCTGCGAACGACTCCAACTCCCGCGGGTCCGGCTCTGAGTCTGCGCCCCCCAAGGAGCTATGGGAGCCCAGAGCGTGTGGGTGCATGTTCATGGACTGCTGGTGGTGGTGATGCTGCATGTGGTTGATGGCGGACATGTGCGCGGCCGCGTGGGCCGTGTGTGAGGCCGTGGAGCAGACATCGGAGCCCGGCATGCCCGCCAGAGAGATACCAGGGGTCAGGTGATCCAAGAGGTCCCCCTCCAGACCCTGCGCGGGCTGGTGGTGCGCAGGGTGGTGATGAGAGGTGAGCACAGAGGGGTGGTGCAGGTGGGCGGAGGAGGAGGTGGGGGTGCAGGTCATGCTGGTCATGGTGGTCATGGTGTGATAGGTGGCATCTGGTTTAAAGGGGTGACTCTTCTGAGCCACAATGTCCACCGCGGCCAGGGCCTCCGCTCTCTGCAGGAGGGTCTCATCAAACCCCGCGAAGATGTTCCCCTGGAGCTGCTCACACGCACGCGCGCGCACACACACACACACACACACACAGATACGTCACACCTTCTGTTTGCAGAAAAATAAAATATTCTACACATTCAATTTGAAAGATTTGATCACGTGGTTTTTTAAACATAAAGTTCTACTTTAGTTTTTTTTTTCGTGAAGGAGAATTTAAAGAAAACGACGCACGAAATAATTTAGTTTGTTTTTGTTTTTAACCATTTTTTTCTCGTTTTTTTTTATCAACAATATGACTCTTTTTCAAACGATTTTTCTGATATTTTTTTGAAAATACAAAAAAAAATTGAACTGAAATAAAATGATTTCCATTAATTTGTGACTTTTTTGTTTTTAGCAATTTTTTAAAATCAAAATATTTACATTAAATAATAAAAAAGGACAAATCCATCAAAAAAAAAATTGAAATTGACGCAGAAATAAATAAAACAATATTCTATCCAATCAGTAGTGCACGCTCACGTGCTCATTTAAAATTAATATCTACGATCTGATGAATTATTTCTGATCGACACAAATAAAAATCAGATGATCTGAGATTTTTTTTTTTTTAATTCCACGCATTTTAAATCTTTTCATTCTTTTTAACGCACTTTTTTTTTTTACGCGCGTGGAATTTATAAATTAATTCAGAAAAAATGTGAGCTGTTATTTTTTACAGTTTTGAATTTTTCTCATAATAATTTTCAGTTTTTTAACAGAAATATATATTTTTTCTGAATTAAAAGAGTTTAAATATTAAAAATTTAAATAAGTTCAGAATCATTTTTAAAATAAAATCTGCAGGATTTTTTTTCTTTAAAACATTATTATAAATGATTTTAAATTAATGATCAGAGTTGTTTTTTTTAATCATATGTTGCCTGCCTGTCTGTCTGCAGACAGACAGGCGGGCAGGCGGGCAGGCAGGGTACACACGGCTGGACTTACCGATGGGGTGGGCAGACAGGCCCTGCGGATGGCCTCTGAGCTGGAGTGCAGAGGGGTGTATTTGGGCTCGTGCAGGATGGGGTGCATGCTGAAAGGCTGCTTGCTGTTCATGGACATCATGATGGCAGACGTGAGGGAGGGTCGTGGTCCGTCGTCCTCGATCGGCTCCGTTTTTGCTGCTTTTTTTACTCAGAAACGCCTCAAAGAGGAAAAAAAATGTGCGAGAAAACGATGAAAAAAAGTGTGAAGAAGATCCTTTAAAAAGAAGAAAAAGAGCAGGTTGACTTCCTCCAGACAAACTCTGGATGGATGAAGGATGGACGAGCTGCTGCTGCTGCTGCTGCTGCAGCTTTAAAGAACACAGCACGCTGGGATTGGTGCAGGGAACCCCTCCAATCAGGGCTTTCCACCAATCACAGGGAGGGGAGTCAGGAGACACGCCCACAAGCCTGGACACCTCTACTACAGTACATACATCCACCAATCATCCATCCTCCATCCATCCTTCATCCTTCATCCATCCTTCATCCATCCTTCATCCATCCTCCATCCATCTTTCATCCATCCTCCATCCATCCATCTTTCATCCATCTATCCAACCATCCATCCTTCATCCTTCATCCATCCTTCATCCATCCTCCATCCATCTTTCATCCATCCTCCATCCATCCATCCTTCATCCATCTATCCAGCCATCCATCCTCCATCCATTCATTTATCCTTCATCCATCCTTCATCCATCTTTCATCCATCTTCCATCCATCTTTCATCCATCCTCCATCCATCCATCCTTCATCCATCTATCCAGCCATCCATCCTCCATCCATTCATTTATCCTTCATCCATCTTTCATCCATCCTCCATCCATCCATCCTTCATCCATCTATCCAGCCATCCATCCTCCATCCATTCATTTATCCTTCATCCATCCTTCATCCATCTTTCATCCATCCTCCATCCATCCTTCATCCATCTATCCATTTATCCTTCATCCATCCTTCATCCATCCTCCATTCATCCATCCTTCATCCATCTATCCAGCCATCCATCCTCCATCCATCCATTTATCCTTCATCCATCCTTCATCCATCCTCAGAGTGATTTTTTAATAAAATAATATTTTTTTGTCTGTTTTTGTTTTTTTACAGAAAAAACCTTCAAATTGAATCAAACTCCAGTTTGAAGCGTGTGATCGTGTCTAATGGTGCGCGTGCGCGTGGCATTCCTTGGCCAGGACCCTGTTCACATTCCTCAGCAATTAATCTATAAATTAATCATGCGTCACTTACTTTGTGGCCGTGCGCGTACACACCCACCCCGCTCCCACTCCCCCAATTCTCTCAATTAAAGACTAAACAGGATCTAAAGAGCATGCGCAGCAGACGATGAAATATTTACACGCACATCGCGAGGGGTCAGCGGGGTGTGACCTGTCAATCACACGCGCACGGAGACGGAATAATTATCAAGATTTTCAGCAAAACACACACACACACACACACACACACACACACACACACACACACACACACACATACACACACACACACACACACACACACACACACACACACACACACACACACACACACACACACGGAAAGGCTATGTGTGTGTTTTTAATATAAATTTTCAAATTAAATTAAAATGAAGTCATCTAATTTTTTTTGCCTGAAAATATTATGTTTTAACAAACAAACATTTAAAAAATTTTGAAAGAATGACGTCATCAAACTGATTAAATAAAACCGTTTAATCTAAAGATGACTTTCTGGAGAAAGCAGGTGTGTGTGATCATTTTTAATGTGAATTAAAAAAAAAAAAAACAGGAAATATTCAAATTTTTATTTAATAAAATTCTGAGTTTTTGCTAAAAAAATGCAGCCAGTGTTTTTTTTTCTCTCTTTTTTTATTTTAATTCATTTGTTTATTTAAATCTATAAATTCTTGAGGTGTGTGAACAGAAAAAATGTAGTTGTTTCAAATCTAAAAATCAACATGATTTTAACAGTAATTATTTCCAAAAAGGCAAAAACTGTTCTTTAATTTAATTTAATACAAAAATAAATAAATCATAAAGTGTGTGAATCTTTAAATGGTTGTTTTTACAAATTCACATCGTGATGACAAAAAAAAAAAAAAGATCAAAAATGAATTTATTCAAGGAAATTTACAGGTTTTACCTCTAAAATGTCTGCAGCGTTGACGACGAATAAACAGTTGAATCTTTCTGTGTTCAAATCTCAACGTCTGAGTGTGTGTAAATGTGTATAGGCATGAGTGTGTGTGTGTGTCTGTGTGTGTGTGTGTGTAAATTTGTTTGTCACTGTACTTCATTAAGAAAATAATCCAAAACAAAACAAAAAACATTAAAATATAATTTCTTGTTATTATTTTAAACAACTAAATGAAATAGTCTGACCTCCTATGGTTGAAAAGACTGCCTCCTTTTTACACGTCTGGTGCAGCAGTCTGTCTGAAAGAGCTAACACGTATGTGACACACACACACATGTATATATGTTAAGTGTTTGTCTGGATGTTGGCGTGGTACATGTGGATGTCTGTGTGTGTGTGGATGTGTGTGTTGTGTTTCAGCTCATAACTTCTTATGTGTTGTAAACTAAGATAATCCAAGGCTCCCGTTCCCGTCAGACCTGCTGATGAATGGTTCCAAACAGACTCAGAAATCTAAAGTACACCTTTGAGGGTTTTGAGAGATCCAAGTTAAAGAAACACAAACTGACTGATATCAAAGATGGCCGCCGTCATAAAAAAAAATGAGCTAATAAGAAAATAAAACGGTTTCATAGCTTCTTGGTTAGGGTCACCCCGGCTCTTCTTCAGGATTAAAACCTCTAATCAATAGAAATACTTACCAAAACCAGGAAGTTGGAGTGATTGACAAGGTATGGGTAAATGGATTTTGTCCACCAGACTCAATCATTTGATTGGCCATCACAGAGTCTGCTGTTTATAAACATGTTTATTTTCCGTGCACTTAGTTATAATCATGAATCCATCCAGAGAAGGATTAGTAAAAAAAAATCATTTATAAAAACCTTCTGTGCAACCCTGAATGAAAACAACCCGCTCAGGGTAAGAGAGGTAACAGAACCCCAAAGTCCAAGAAAAGAGGGAGACATTCTGGTGAACGTGTTAGAGTTCTACTGTGACACGTAGAAAACCAAAAAACAGAGAGAAAAACGTAGATTCGTTAAACCAGATGAATAATTTCTCGAATCGAAACACGTGAGTCTGTAGTGTCCATGACGCTACGTTAGCTCGTGGCTCAGTCGAAGCAGGAACGAGGACCAGTTCCTCATCCAACTCACTGAGGGTCATCTCTCAGAGACACGAGGGTTAAAAAAAAAACACTTCAAGAAACAGAAATACTGAAACAGAAAAGATGTAAAATGTTGAATGTTCTAATGTTCTGAGACTATGTGGTAAAAACTGTGGTGAGTCCGGGTGTTTGTCACCGCAGCCTCACGGCTAGAAGTTTACTGACAAGGGTCCTGTTTAAAAACCACTACCTACCTGTGGAGGATTTGCACATTGTTCTTTGTATAAGTAGTTTTTCAGCTTCTCTGCTGAACCCAAACAGTTCCCACGTTAGATTAATCACTCTCTGAGTTCTTCCCAGCAGTGTAAACATGGCTTTGTGTTCCTCTGATGGACCAAAGTGATACACACACAGAAGTCACCTGTCTGGGTTTACCTGACCATCATCTATGAAATGTCTAAAACAGGCTCCGTGCCCTTTCCCCTTCCCAGCAACCTGGAATTTGATGGATTAGTTTGTAGCATGAAAGAAGATTTAAAAAAATATATTAAAAATTAGACCATTAATTATTTTGAACATAGAAACACTCTTATTTTACATAAACAATCAAAATCAACCAGAAAGAAAAAGACAGGTTCAGTTTCAGTTTATTATTGTAAATATTTATAATGTCACCTCAAGACCCCCGAGATCAACTAATTCATCTCCATTCCTTTTGGTCCAATGAAGGCGTGTCCGTCACCCAACCCAACTTGCCTCAGTAGTGTGTGGAACCCAGTTTACGAGATGGAAACCAGGAACTGATAACAGAATGCAACAGAAAGCAATACATTTTATCTGCTGGCGATCATTTAAAGATAAGTCTAAACGCAGCCTATTTGTCGAATCAGGTGCCACTTATAGACATCGGTCGCTCTGCATAGCGCCTACCACTAGGGAGCGTTCCATCTTGAATAAGCATATTTTGTGAAAACTGAACTTTTGTTGCTGATCAGCACATGAATTTAGTGTCATTTCCATATCAGATAGCTATGGAGTGAGAGCTAGGATGACCTAGTTTGGGAGGTTAGGGTTAACATTTGGTGCTAGTTAGAAGGTCGGGCTGTGAAGTTTAGCTTTAGCAGGTTTTATCTTCTTGCATTTTCAGTTTTCCGTATCTTTAAACCTGTTTAACAGCAACAAACAGCAAGTCAAGTAGTTCTTGGTATTTATGAGGTGAAACTAAATTAGAGAATAAAATGGTGGGAGGCCTGCTGGCAACAGTGACATCACTTTCAAAATGAGCCTTTCTCGACGATAGGTAAAGACACTTTAGAAAATCATCAACGTCCAGCTTATGTTTGTTTTTCAAAACAGATCTCTCTTAAGCCGACTCACACCAGATGGATACACGTAAACTCTATATTTAGTTCCCCCATAATGTCCACCTGGAACCTACCATGCTGAAAACATTCGGGAAAAGACGTGACAGGGAGGGAAACACGTCAAGCTTATTGGCTCAATGGTCAACTTGTACTCGTTTAACAGAGATTCTGGTCAGCCAATCACAACAAAAACATTCTGACATATTTAAAATGTGTGTGAGATAGAAAAACAAGTTTCACACATCGAGTTGTACACGATAGCTATCACGTTAGTAAATTTTTGCCACTTTTACAAGACTTATTTGCAGGTAGAAATTATCTTAAATATCGCGGCACTCATTGTAGAATCTAGTAAAAGAAGCGAAAATGAGCTAGTGTTTGAAACATGTTTGGAGAATACAGTAGATGCATCTTGTCCGATGTTCCGCTCATGATCCCCTCACCTTACTGCCGTATGAATGGGTTGCTGGTGCGGACTGCAAATTAATCTGTTGGAAAACAGCCTGATGGATTCTCAAGACTCGGTGAACTCATTGATATTGTGATAATTTTTTGAGCTGGTCAGATGAGGTGCTCCCATCAGAGGAGACCCAAGTATACCCACGTAAGTCCCATGATGCAGAGACATTGATAGATTTACTGAAACTTTTGTTTTCTCTCCAGGGTGGAACACACTTAAAAATATTTTAATTTAGAAAATCGGACATAGAGAAGAAAATCTTCTCAGATGTGTGACAGTTAAACATCTAATCAAAATATCGCAGAGGGACGTGGCTTACCTCCAGTTCAGAATCGGTCTAGGAGCACAAAAAACATTTGCAATAAAAAATTATTAACTGAAAACCATGCTAAAAAAAGTCCAATAATTTCAGTTTCCGCTGCATGGACATGAGGTCCACCAGTGCAAGGTGGCGTGTATGGTGGCATACTGCGTGCTGTCACTCCGTGTTTGTATCTCTCTGTCCGAATTGGTCTCTCTCTGTTCACACTCCCTTCAGTTTTCTGCCTCCAGCTAGTGCTTTTAAGTCCTTAGGACCGTGAGCTAATTAAAACCAATTAAGAGATTAAAACATGCAAAGTAAAATGATACAATTGTGCAATAAAATACTCCACTTGTGAGACAACAATCGAAACTTTCAGGATTGTCTGAGGTTTGTAGTGTCATTTTATTTTTTTGTGAGACACTCTTTAGATTTTACCACCAACACCTGCCTCACCTTTTCCGGCTGCCTTCCCTAGTGATGTGGGATCACCAGGAGTCTGCTGCGTGGGCCACGTCTGTTAGTTAACCCTGTCAGCTGTTACTTATTGTGCACATGGAGGGATCCAGACTCACATTGGATCCACAGGAGTTAATAATGTTTTTTAAAAATTGCTTTAAGATTAAAGACGCTTTAAGATTAAAGAAAGATTCACTAGCTGTTTGGTTTCTACCAGGAAGGAGGAATATCTTCTGACTGGGCAGGTTGGCTGTAGCTCTCCAGTAGACCTACCTGCATGATATTGTAACTTAATCTTAATTCCTCCTGGCTGTTTCGGTAACTCTGCCTCCTGGTCTGCAGGCGGCTGTTGAAACACCAGCCCTGACTCACCGCCTTCGCCTACAAAACAAGCTGCAGTGTCGGTGACGGAGGGAGGAAACCTGAGCAAGGCCTTTTGTCCTGCTGTAGCGCGGCCCTCCAGAGGGTCCACAGCACCCGCTCATCAAATATATATCAGGCAGTCCACTGGGACACCGGTAGGCAGGACGGCCAAATACAGGAAGTACAGCTGGGATGGGAGCCTTTAAAAAAAGGAAAGTCACACTGTCAACACAGTTACAGTTTTCTCAGTTTGCAGAAACAATACTTACAAAACTCATACTTGTACTTCTATTGTGATGAAATAGGTTTCATTTGATATTCTGTTAATTCCATTTCAGGTTCAGAAAGCGAGCTGAAGCCTTAAAATTAATATTCAGATCAACTATTTTACCGAGTCCTGGTCTAACCGTTTGATGACGGTTAGAATGCGATGAATGAATAGTCGGATGACAACTGACGGAGGACAGTAAAATGAACGAATGGATGTCCGAAAGATGGTAAACAAATGACTAAAAAAAGAGCAGATAAAATGATAATGAGGTGTTCAAGAGCGTCTGAAAATTCCCAATCAGCTCTGATGTGTTTGCTTTTCAAACCCACTCATTCACCAAAAGATGCCTGTGCTGTTCATCGTTGTGACATGTGCCTGTGTGTGTGAAAGTCCTTCAGACTGAGACAAAACAAGCGTTTTGTGAGTGTAGCTATGCATGGGTAGCTGTGTGTGTGGGCTCTAAGGGATCGAACGTCTTGCAAACCTCTCAGTGGGCAGAACATGGCTGCCACATGGTGTACTTCTGCCACATTTAGCAAATGGACAGTGAAGTGCCTTCCGCCAATATCCAGCACTACCCCACGCCACTCCGTCCTCCTCTTCTTCCTGTATTTCCTCTTCACTCCTGTCCTCTTTTTCTTTCCCTTTCTACTTCCTCCTGCTCTGAATTATTGATAATGAGTAAAATCTGACGTTGTAAACTTTGTGACCATTCACCAAATCGGCCTCCACTTCTTACCGAGGGGGCTCGCCGAAGGGTAGGCAGTGTCTAACCACACACTTTTAATGTAATTGCCTGTAGGGTTCCTAGTAAATATTTAATTGTCTGCCAGTACAAATTAAAGACACAAGGCTTGAAGAAAAGGTTAGAAGGTTCACTTGGGAAGATACTCAACACTTTACCTGCACCTCTAGATTCTTCTGCTGCAACACAATGATGATTGAGGACTCCTTCTGCTTCATTTAGCTTTTTGTGATGAGACCATGGGTACCCTAGTGGATCCAGTATGACCAGCAGAGCCTCACACTCGGCTGCAAATGGAAATGATGTCCACATTGACTACATGAGAAGCCAGAGAAGAAGAGCACATCATTTGGGAAAGTGGAAAGAATATTATGTACATCCTATGAAAAAGACAAGGAGACCTTTTTTGACCACCGTACAAGATTTTGTTGTTAAAGATTTTTTACCAGCATGCATTGCAGTGAGATTGTCAATAAAAGAAGCCCGGGTCTCTGTTCAGGACCTCTGTGCTCCAGAACCCAAGTTCACCAGCTACACATGGTACCAAGGCAACAAGAACTGTCCTGTCAAGAAGGAGCCTCCACCAAACCTGTTCTCAAAAAAAGAAGAGGAGTCCAGTGGAAATGCTCATAAAAATATTGGTGATTGTGGATCGTTTGGTGGATATCGATAAACCTGTCCTACTTCGATTAAACTACCTCCCTCTGTCTCCTCATCAGGAGCTTCTGTTTTCCTTGTAAAAAATCTTCTGCTCGCAGGAATGTTCTGGTCCTCGCATCCGAGGTGAGAGCCACTAATCCTATTTTGGTTCCCTGAAACATTAAAGGGAGGTTTTATGGAAAATATATTTTCTCTATGTTTCTATCGTGTGTGAACAACAAAAAACAGAGAATTTAAAAAAAAAAATTTCATTCATGCATGCTTGAATAATTTCCGAGCTCTCCTGTCTAATACTTGGACGCTATTCCAACACCACGTTGGAATTCTAACGTTCCCACATTCTAATATAAACAGGAAGTGTTTTCTGCACACGCTCTGTTCACGCTTGGTACGAACAGGGAGGGATGTTTTCTTTTTGTAAATGTACCAAAATAAGAAAATCCGCTAGCTTTGCTAACTTGATGAGCTTTAAACAAGGTTTATGTTGTGTCGTGCATGCGCACAGGGGGAGGGACTGGTCATGGAGCAAGAGGAAGAAGGAATTCATAGTGTCAAAATAAAAAGTTTGAATAAATATATTTAGAAGTTTGTTTTCTTTTTTGGCAAATACTGGGTTTCTAAACTTAAAAAAGACATTAAGTTAATATATAAGTTAATATATAAACATGTATATAAAATATGTTTAAATAAATGCCGTGGAATTAGAATTAAAAACCCACAAAAGCACAACTTTAAAAAAAAAAAAAAAAAATCATCCTAACAAACACAGAAACATGATTTTAACTAGTTTTTCACTTAATGTGAGCTGGAGATGGTGTGAAAAAGTTGTCTTTGATTGCATTTAATGTTACTCAGAGGAAATGTTTCCAGTAATTAAAAAAAAAAAAAGAAAACAAAACTGAAAACGTCTTCATTTTTTATAAAGCTATTGAATTAATATTATTATTATTTTCATATTGTTTGGCTTGTCACATTTTTTAAAGAGTTTTGACTTCTTATTTTCTTGCTCCAAACACAGGCTAGAATGATGTAATGTTCATTGAATTATATTTTGTGTTTAATGTCGAGCAGACCATCAGGTTTTCTTCAGACAAGGAAAGACAAAGCTGAAGACGAGCAGGGTGATCATTTATTTTTACATTTAGTCCATATAAAAAATTTACCCTTAACACACACGGAGGGGGGGGGGAACATAATGAAAACAAATTTGTGGGAGAGAATGTCATTTTTTTGTATTTTCAGATCAAAACTTCTGGTATTGTTTAAACAAATAAAACAAATGGAGAAATTAAATTTAATCTCATTAAAGCACTGATGAATGTAAAGGTCTGAAGTCCTCGCTCTAACACACTATCCTCATTAGTTCACTTCCCACTTGAAGCTTAGTGACTAAGTAAATCTTAATTTTTTGTAACTCATCTCCAGGTTTTAGCTGCTAACGTGGATCTCTACCCCAACATTCCTCATCATCCCTTGCAAACCTTCTGTTTCGCAGATATGTCTTTTTTTTCTGCTCTTCTGCTTTTTGTATTCCAACCAGTGTTTTACTACACACTTATTTTTTATTTACGCTATCTGTATTTTTCATGGTTACTGTTTTCATTATCCCCACCTCCTAATGTACGTCCTTTTCTCATCTCTTCTCATTTCTGGCCTGTCTCTTCACATGCTGCAATTAGGCTGCTGATGGAGAGGAACAGTAGAAGAAAGAAGAGAGTGCAAAGCAGCGTGCAAGCAGCTAAGAGAGGGAATAACAAAATGACAGAAAGACAGATAGTAAATGAGACAGAGAAAGAGAGAAGACATGTTTTGGATCAATAGATTAACTGAGTGCTCATGTATTATGCATCGGAGCCCTGCAGCATTTTCACATAAAGGGAATGTTGGGCAGGATTGGCGTGTAAAAGCTTTATAACCGCGGGCCTGTTTACTCAGAGCATACAAGGGGACCCCTGTCATGCTGAACTGAACAACCATGAAGTGAGATGAGGAGGATTTTGTTTGGAAACAATCGTGCACAACAACATTCTGCCAACTTTGGACAAATAAATGTAAAAATCAACAATTAAACAACTTCTGTTTATGATTGCAAATACATCTGTAGAGTCTTAGCGGAAGAAAAAGGGGTAGACGAATGAGGCACAAGGAACATGTATTGTGTTTCTTGTGCCTCATTCGTCTACACCTTTTTTTTGTTATAATTCACATTTTCTCTCGTAAAAATTAGACTATGAATAAATAGTTATACTATAAAGGTGTCATATTAATTATGTATAATACAGAGTTAATAAGTGTCTAAAACTTCTCAAAAAACACCAAATGAGTGCCACCTGTTCACCATCTTGTTAAACCAAGCAATCACTCACATGACGGTAGACAGCCACTCACATGGCAGCATCTATACATGAAGACATTCTGAAGATGACTTGCTGAATTCAATCTGGGAATCAGAATGAAGAAGAAAGAAAATCTAAGAAACTTTGAACACTGCTGCTTGTTGGTCTGAGTGTTTCAGAAACTACTGATCTATGGAGATTTTCACCCACAACCATCTCCAGGGTTTCCAGAGAAGATCTGAAGAAGAAAAAAGATCCAGTTGCTGATGTCAGACTGGTTGGAGATTATATAAGATAACAGAAAGTCCAATACGTAGTTGTTCCTGGCATGCTTTGAAGAATCGAGGCTTTTCAACACCATGTTGGATTATTCTCTTCAAATACTCAGACGATGATCAGACCTAGTGCTGGATGCTGGGCCTAATAAAGTGGATGTCTGGTGTGAGTTCCTCTTGTTATTTGAACCCTGGTGTCCTTTACTGTTTAGTCAGGTTGTCTCTTATCCTGCTATTGTCATGATGGTCTCCTCAGCCTCCTGTTTCTCTCTCGATGAGTACCCCTATCTGTCTAGTCCTGCCATTCCTGCCCAGAACCGAAGGACCCAAGCCTTCCTAGATTGGCTTGCAGGCTGTATATGTCCACCCATTTTCCCTTCCTAACTGGTTCAAATTGATGATACATTTGGTTCCTTCACAGAGTGATGTAATGAGCCCCATAGCTGACAGCCAGTCAGAACAACCTTTCCTCAGAAAATGAAAGTAAGTATTTCTGGGTACAGAAGAGTTCAATCTGACGAATGTTGTCTAGAGATCCAATGCTGTAGAGTAGAGCCGTCATTGTAAGACTTTTAAACTAACATCCAGTGATTAAGCCTTTGCCGTGTCAGGGTAAAAATGCTTGATTCACTATCAGGTCGCTGTCACCTGCTGTTTCTTCTCTCAGTCTCTTTTTCTTGAACTCCACGCTTCTTGTAAACGACATCCTAACAATCTCCAGGGAACAGAGCATCAAAGTGCTCAGCCCTCTGAGCATTTCCCCAGACACGCTCATTTCCATACAAACAAAACCATCTTTTCTCTCCTGTACTACCAGAGTAGACAACCACCGAACAAAGGGAAAACAAGTCAACAAACAAAATGATGTACAATAATGTCTCTGAAACAAGGGAAAGACATCACTATGTATGTAAATCAAATTAATTTTCTTATTTTTTCTGATGCCTCTGGTGTCTGGGACTTTAGGGAGACGCAGGAAAGAAGCCAGAGACACACGGGAGAGATGTGCTGGAGCTATTTGAAGATCCTGTGAGTTCAGGCTTCATCAAAGTTTGAATTAGAAGACTACGAAATATATTTAGAAGGATCTAAACTGGAAAAAATGTGGGCTGGAAGCTTGACTATAATTATAAAATATGTTACGTCCACTGTCGCTGATTTTGATTGAAGAGAGAATTTGGTGGGAGATCCAGTTCAGGATTGAATCTTTGCCCGTAGAAAATGATGTGGTCCTGCTGGCGTCATCAGACCGTGGTCTAAAACTCTCCGTAGCTGGATTTACATCAGTGTGACATGGCCTGGAGGAGGACCAGCAGCTGAAGAAATCAGAGTATGGTCAGAACGATGTTCCGTCCAAAGTGAAGAAATTCAAGTTTGTTGACTTTTAGGGAAGAATGGAACAAAAGGGCTATAAGAATATTTGTGAAAAAATTGCCGTGATGGTTGTTATTGAGTAAGAGCTGAGCCAAAAACAGAAGTTCAGGATTTACTGGAAAATCTACACTACTACCTTTAGAAATGAGAACGAGATCATGAATCCAAATCAGTTCCCTTTGCAGCGTTGCCTGGTTGTACTCCTATTCTTAATGACTTTTCCGGCAAAGGCTTTTTGGTTTTGTGCCCTCAATTGAGCTGGATGAACTTGGGCCAGGGAAATTTGGGTTTTTCTTCTAAGTCTGCTGCCTTCACAATTCAAGAAGCCAGAGGGTGATTGGATACAAGGACACGTCTCTCTCACAGACTTCGTTTTTTACACGTATTGATAACTGTGAAGTTGCTGTTTGACGGTATTCACCGTGCACACTGAAGTTTGTTGATCAAAAAGTCACAGATGAGTTTTGAAAGAAGTAAATTATCCAGAGGGACTCCAATATTGAGCTAACAAAGACAGCTGTCTGAGATCAAACACACTAAGTGTCAATCTAAAGTCCAGATAGTATTCACAGCGGCTCAAACTACAGCTTCCAACCCTCCCACCATGCTCAACATCCTAAACCAAAGTTCTCATCCTCAAGTGTCCCACCTGCTCTTCACCTTCATTACAGAGTCATTCAAATCTATGTAAGAAGTACTTTATTAAAACTTGATTTATTTAAAAAAGATGGTGGGAGAGTGAGGGTGATCATGTCTACAGGAACTGGATAAGAAGGGAGAAAATTTCCTCAATGAGGCAGAAAAAGAGACGGAAAACCAATAAGATTAATGTCAGAGCTGGACTCCCTGCTTCTCTTTCCTCTTCATTTAGTAAAATATTAATAGCAAATGCCAGAGGCCATTTGTGTTTATTCTTTCTGATTTAGATCCATCGGCTGATCAGCCAGCTCCGAGAGAGAAGTAAGGAGGCAAATTCACACTTCACTTTTTTAATTTGGTCCAACTCAGATTATGAGACCAGACAAGGGAGAATGTAAGGATGGTTGGGCAGAATGGTCCTGAATTTTTAATCAGAGTGAATGTATAATGCTGTGGAGTTACAGCATTTCATACATCTGCTACAAATCAGCTCATTCCTCACCTATTTGAACAAGCTTGTGTGGGATTCAAACAGCGTCTTTGCTGAACTGCAGAGTTTGGACCAGCTCTCCAGCTCACCCTGCATGGATTTACATTTAATCACTGTGAAATATTAACATTAAGGATAAAAATTTTAGCTTTGCTCCGACACTGATGGTAAGCCATACTGACTTTGGTTTGTTTAATGACCCTGGGGGTTGTACTGACACTTGTTACTTGGTTTTATTGAAATACTTTGCCATGTCTAATGGATCAGAATCACAAGTTTTAAAAAAATAAACTTGTTGTGGAACATGTTTGTCTCGTGTGGACTGGGATCTCTCCAGGTGGAGATCCCAGTCTCCACCTGGGCATTGAGCAGAGATGGTATGACCCAGCAAATGGCTGGGTGTACCCTTCCTGTCCCTGTTTAGCCCCACATGACTCAGAATCAGTTAAAGTTGCTTGTAATTTGAACAAATAAGAAATTTCTTGATTTTTCACTGTTCTCCTTAAAGTTTGATTCGAAGTTGACTCAAGAGAGCATGGGTGTGGTGGTTAGCGTGATGGCTTCCCAGCAACAAGTTCTCGGTTCATATCTCACCTGGTACAAGGTTTCAAACACTTCCTGCTGGAGTACTCAAGGGAATCAACACATGCAAACAGACCGAACAATGCTCCAAGCCTGTTGAGACTAATACTGGCAACTTTCTAAATGTGAAACTGTGATAACCACTACGACTAGTAACTAGTAAAATGTCCACCACAGCGGCATGTTCGTAGGACTTGTAGCTCATTGGTGGTTTTCCATTCACCAGTCTGTGGCCACATAGATTATTTAATCATGTCTTTGTCGATGCTGCCACCATGAATAATTAAACTCGTTAACGTGTCTGTGTGTCACTAGTTACCACAGGTATGTTTTACAGGATGCATGCCAAGTGGTACAGTCCTCTACAGGTCCGTTAGGATCATAAAATACTCAGATAGGAGACCACACAGGAAAACCTCATCAAAGCTTGTGGTTTCTGAAACAAGACACAACAAAAAATTCTACTCGATGGCGCCAACAGATGTGAACTCTTATTTTTGCAAATTCAATTTGATTGGGCAAGGCCGCTTCTGATCAAATGATAATTAAGAAATGCAGACATGAGATGACCGTGACAGACTGGCGACCTGTTCGGGGTGTATCTTGCCCCTCGCCTCAAATCAAAGGATCGGCCCCGGCATCCCCTGCAACCTCGTAAGGGATGGACGGTTAAGAATTTGACTGGCTGACTGACATGTGACAAGCTCTTAGATATTTGGGTACAGTGGGCAGCAGAAATCTACTTTAAATACCTCATGTTTTACTGGAACATTATAGGGATGGGTACTGGTTCCTGCTCTGGTGTCTCTGATCTCTGCTAAGTGGGGCCTATTCAAGTTTTTAACATTTCTTATCAGTCTTGAGTCTTTTTTATCTTTTAAACTTTCTTAATCCTTCCCACCCAATGTTGAAAAAAGCTGCTCAGAAAATGTATAACGATGAAGCGAAAAAAGTGAGTCTGTGAATCACGAGAGGTAACAGGTGGGTGTGGGCTATGGTAACGGTTACAAAATATCCTCACTCTTCTGGCACCCTAATTGGCTGCTTTCACAAACACCCAAGTTTTCTTTTTGTTGAAATCAATCCACCAAACGACTTGAAACTTGTGAAATTTCTCTCAAAATCCTGTTTATTTCTAATAATGCTGCTTATTAAATGAATTTAATGCAGTTATTCAGTTTAACGTTCCTGGGTACTTCACATGTATCACGTTCTTCAGCAGTTACGTCAAACAGACTATATATGACAATAAGGGTTCATTAATAACATAAAACATGAAGTAATATGACATGAATTATGAAGTTAGGTTTTATTATATGTCTTATTCTTCTTATTTATGATTTTGTTTCTTGAAACTTGAATATAGCAAAACTCAAGTCAGACAAATATAAGTCTTTCACATGCAACTTAAACTTAAGTCTAACATGTGCTAATCCTTTTCAAAAACACTTTTTAGCGCTTTAAATAGTACTAGTACAGCTTGTGCTAGTACTGGTACCAGTAATGTTGTCCTGACGAGATCTGCAACTTTGCGCCTCTGCACATGCCCAGAACGCTCCCACTCTCTTCCAGATAATCTAACCATCAAGATCTGCGACCGGTGTCCTGACGAAATCTGCGACCACTGAGATCTGCGACCTGCCATACTTCTATTGTTAGGGTTAGTTTTCGGAACTCCGATCTATCGAGATCTGCAATCTGTGGACCAGGTCTGCGAGGCCGCAGATCTCAATAGAAGACTGTACTGAGCTGAATTTTTTTGCCCTGCAGATTTTTGTTTGCAAATAGCTTATTTATAGATGTGCACCCCATCAGTGTGGCCGCGCATGCGCGTGTATTGAGAGTAATACGATAATAAAAAGTGAAAATTCATCCATTAGCTCTTTCTGAACGCACTGGTAACTTTCCTCAGAACTGTGAACTTGAAGCACGGATGAATGAAGCTACTGTATGTGTGTATTGTAAAAGAGGGTATTCAGGTCTCAGAAACACACACACACCTCGGGGCTCCAGCTGGTGCTGGTTTGGGGGGTCTTTGTGTCCCACATCCCCCATCCCCAGTTCCTCCGTCTCACACTAACAGGATTAGAGGATGGAAGGTGCTCGCTCGGCAGACCTCAGAACGTATGTAAGTGTGGGAAACAAAGAGTAACAGAGGTGATCTGTGCGTGCACATGGTGACAGTGACCTCAAACAGGAAGAGTTTCTTGTGGGTGTTTCAAAGTCGATGTAAATTTCTGCATTAATTAATCTGAAGATTTATTATAACTAATTATTGAACATTCTGCTGGTTTACTGGTCCTTCTTGTAAGGTCTTGTCATTGGGCTCTGGTTTCTGCTGAGGCCTTCCTGTCCATGGCGGCGCATTGGGAGGGCCGGCACTCTCATTACAGCTACAATGAAATAATTATGAATGCCGCGCAGAGACCTCATCACAAGAATATCTTTTGTATTATTTATCCAGCCTGTCCCCTGGTTCAGAGGGAGAGAACACATATAAACTTCCAGACACACTCCTCTTCTCCTCAGTCAAGCTGCTGCTCAGGAGGAGCTTCGTTGCTCTCAGACGCTTCAATCTGTTCATTTCCTCTTTACAATGTTTTTAAATGGACTTTAGGAGCCTCTCTGTGATCATGGAAACTTTTGACTCTATGTTTTCTTCTTTTTGCTCCAAGAGGGAGGTCCCACCCTCTCCAGTGGATCTCAGGATGGATGTTCAGGTCAGTGATATGGATTACATGAACATATTTATGAAAGCTGCCGATGCAACGAGTAAAGAATGTTTCTACATAAAGGCTGGACATCTCTCCAAGTCTGTAAGGAGAAACGTTTCAGAGCACAGCCGGTCATGGAGGACAACCCTGCTGCATGCCTGCTGCACAATAGGCCCCATTCAGCAGCCCTGGATGTGGAGGTGGTGCAAAGGATGATGGATAATAAAGAAAGAGACAAGAGGGCAATGGAGTGGCTACAGTGACAGCTGCATCATGGGGATCTGGAGGGCGGTGTCGCCTGGGGCATGCCAGGTGAGTGATGCTGCTCCTCAGCTGACGGCCCTGCTGCCAGCATGGAGACGCTCACCAGTTGCTAATTACAGCACTACTGATTGGCTGATTGGTTGGAGATCCAGTTCACGTGGAGCAAAGACTAATTTAAACTTCTGAACCAGGGAATGGAGCTGTAAATATCATTAGTGCTCAGGTTCAGTGCTTGTATTCCTGTTTTTAATGAAAAAATGAATCACTGTAATGATGTCATAATTCACAATAAAAAAAAAAAAAAAAAAAAGCTAACTAAAAGGTCGTATTGGTGTAACTGTAGTAATGTGCACCACAGGTTGAAACGGTAGAGTGTTGGTATTTTGTATCCATAGCAACCGGTAAAATGATACTTTGGCATGTTTTAAATGTCTGGAGCAAAGGCTGTTCCAGCAAATATCGGGTGATGGGCAGGGTGCACCCCAGACAGGTCACCAGTCTTCCAGTTTTAGTGTAATAAATCCCAAAAGATTATTCTTGAGGGGTAGTGGATCAAAACATACATGTCACTGATGGAAAATATTAATAATAATAAAAGGATTTGTTCTCAAGAATGTGAGACAACATTTGATCTAGCTACATGATTAAATGTATCAGGCTGGAAAATGACCATCATTTGATTCTCTTACCTTTTGGTTCAAGACTGGACCACACGGGGTATCAGAGTCTATCCCAGTTGAAAGGCAGGGTACACCCTGAACAGGTCAAGCTCACACAGAGAGTAAGACTGCCACTCGAGGACGCTGTCTCTGAAACTATTTGACGGTGTTTAATCAGTCTAACGTAGATGTCTCTGAGGGTGGGAGAAAACCCAGAAAAAAGGGAGAACATGCATACTTTACACAGCTAATACGAGGCTCATACGTGGCTCAGTGGTAGAGTGTTTGCCCTCGGACCGAAAGTTAACTGATAGTTCGCAAGTTTGATTCCCACTGAGTTCACGTCTAGGGACCTTGGAGAAAACGCCTAACCCCCGTTTCTCCCACCATTGGTGCCATCGTGGCAGCCTGCTGTGGTGTAATGCATCACACAAATTTCCCGGGTGAGGGATCAATAAAGTATACACTATTATTATTATTAAACTGACGGCTGTGAATTGAAATAAAAGGCATAAAATTCTCTCGTTTTTGTTTTTGCACAATCTTCACTGAATCTACAAAATATCTCAAACTATATTGTTATCATAACATCAAAAGCAACAAAACTCGTTTTTCTAAATTCGTACCACATTTACGTCCACAAAAACAACTCTGATCTTCATACAAAAAAAAAACAAAAACTGAAAAGCTAAATAATGATATCTGGGTAAAAATCTATGTAAGTCGACAAAAATAGTTTTTGTAGAAAAGAGTTTTGCCCAATTTACTGCATTTCTTACACGTTAAGTTTTAAACGTCTGAATGAAAACAGAACCATTTGTTTTTTTAACTCATTAAGAGTTATAAAAAAATTTAAGGTGTAAAATTTCTTCAAATTGCAGACAAATGATAAAGAGTGAGTTTTTCAGAAAACTTCTTTTTGAGTGTGAATGTGTTTTGGGTCCAACGCGGACCCTCTGGCTCGCTCGTTATTGATTTCAGCAGCAAGTGAAGTTCTTCTCATTGAAATAGAAGATTTACAGGGTGAGGCGAACGATGACAGAGGAGTAATAATGTTGTTAAAAGAACGACTTTAATCTGTGATGGTGGGAGACGGTGGCCGCGTGGTTAGAGCGTTCGCGCGCGGACCGGAAGGTCGCGGTTTTGCGTCCCACGGAGAGCACGTCTACGGTCCTTGGAGAAGACACCTAACCCCCGCTTCTCCCTCCATTGGCGCCGTTGAAGGGCAGCCTGCTGCGGTGTAAGGAGTGCAGCAAACAAATTTCCCCGGTGAGGGATGAATAGAGTAATTCATTTATTTATTTTATTTAAAAACTTCACCAGGTTTAAAAGAACATGATACATATTAATAAATCATATTTCTTAAACACACAAACTGCACAAAAATGACAACATCAATACAAACTTCCAACGTTAACACTTAATATTTTGTACATTTTTAAAACTTCAGTCGTGTTAAAATGACTGATTAAACGAGTTTAGTTTTTTCTTTAGTTTTAATTTATCAACTTTAGTTTTAACAATATTTTCAAGTAAAATTAACAAAGAAGTTTTATTCAGAAGTTTTATTTCTTCTTTTTAACATTTTTGTTAGAATCACATAAAAAAAAACACACAGAAAAAACATTCTGTTTAATCATTTTCAATGTGATTTGAACAAAAAATGTGTTTTTGGATTTACTAAACTTTTCTTTTAGAATTTAACGTTGTTTTTTATTTAATCTAATAGTACATTTTCACTTTTTTTTTTTAAAGTAAAACTTTACATGTGTGAAACTCAAAAAATATTTTCTTTTTTTAAAACAAAAAAGTTCTATTTGATCAAAAATAAATTTAAGTCAGAATTGGAAAACAACGTGAATCATTTTGGGCTTTTTTGTATTTACATTTGTTATGTTCATGTAACTGTTTTACTGATTTCTTATGGTCAGAAAAAATATGACAATTTCAACTACTTAAGTTTTTGTGTCTTTTGTTTCATGATTTCATGAATAATTTATGTTTTAAGTAAAATAATAAATGTGAATTGGATCCAAATATTTGAGCCATTTTTATTTGGAATCCATTTTTTCTTTCAGTAAGTGTTTCAGATATTTTTGATTGACTTCCTCATCAGTTGATCGTCTTCACTGATGTTTCTTTCACTCGTTCGAGAGGCCTCGTCAGCGCTGCTCTGTGAAAGCCACGAGCACCATCAATAATGCAGAATGTTTCCGTGGTAACTGCCTGGCAACCATTGACATCCTGTACGGAGATCAGAGAAATGAGAGAGGTGTGGGTGAGAGGATAAGGAGCGATGGAGGAAGGATAAAGTTATTTACAACAGGAAGTGGGTGAGAAACAAAAACGAGGAGCAGATGAGGGAGAGGGTTTGACTGTGACAGGTGGATTGTCTGGTTCCCTGGACAAGATGAGGAATGGCTGTGGGGGTCATGTTGGAAAAAACTTAGTTAAACCTGGCGTCCAGTACAGTGTACTATACACCATGTCCAGTACAGTGTACTATACACCAGTACAGTGTACTATACACCATGTCCAGTACAGTGTACTATACACCAGTACAGTGTACTATACACCATGTCCAGTACAGTGTACTGTACCCCATGTCCAGTACAGTGTACTGTACCCCATGTCCAGTACAGTGTACTATACCCCATGTCCAGTACAGTGTACTATACACCAGTACAGTGTACTATACACCATGTCCAGTACAGTGTACTATACACCATGTCCAGTACAGTGTACTGTACCCCATGTCCAGTACAGTGTACTATACCCCATGTCCAGTACAGTGTACTATACACCAGTACAGTGTACTATACACCATGTCCAGTACAGTGTACTATACCCCATGTCCAGTACAGTGTACTATACACCATGTCCAGTACAGTGTACTATACACCATGTCCAGTACAGTATACTATACACCAGTACAGTGTACTATACACCATGTCCAGTACAGTGTACTGTACCCCATGTCCAGTACAGTGTACTATACCCCATGTCCAGTACAGTGTACTATACACCAGTACAGTGTACTATACACCATGTCCAGTACAGTGTACTATACCCCATGTCCAGTACAGTGTACTATACACCAGTACAGTGTACTATACACCATGTCCAGTACAGTATACTATACCCCATGTCCAGTACAGTGTACTGTACCCCATCTCCAGTACAGTGTACCATACCCCATGTCCAGTACAGTGTACTGTACCCCATGTCCAGTACAGTGTACTATACCCCATGTCCAGTACAGTGTACTATACACCATGTCCAGTACAGTGTACTATACACCATGTCCAGTACAGTGTACTATACACCAGTACAGTGTACTATACACCATGTCCAGTACAGTGTACTATACACCAGTACATTCAAATAGTCGTATAGAAATTGCAACCAGAGAATTGCAGGTTTGATTCTTGGCCCAAGAGCTTATGTCCTTGAGGAAGACACCTGAATCCAAACTGCTCCTGATGGGTTGTCAAGCGCCTTACACGACAGTTTTCTAGGGCCGCACCATATGAATTCAAATTTCTCTAGCTGTGTTTTTTTTCAATAAAGATAGATTTTTTTCGAAAGTTATTTACCTCAGAGAACAATGTTTAAAACTTGTTCTCTGGCTTTTTAGTAATCTTTTTTTCTTTTTGAGATGTGAAAAAGAAATTGATCAAAATTGCAAATCTGGTTCTGTGTTCAAAAAAATTGGAGATTTTATTTTTCGTCCGTATTGCCCAGCCCGGCAGCTTTCTGCCATCGGGTGTGCCTGTGCATGCGAGGTACCAGGCAAAGTGGTTTGGTGTGTAAGCACTGTGTAAGCTCTGTGCATACAGTTGTGCATTGTCACGACAACACTAATTAACTGAGACATAAATATAAACTACTCAATGCCATGTCACTACAACACCCCCGAAAGTAATTCACAGGAAAGAGTTAAAGCCAAATGAATTGTTCATTAGCAACAACAATTAGAAAGACGGAAATCAGTAACGGAATCAAACACATTCCGTTCCATTGTCTTCTGCTTAACCGGGGCCGGGTTGCTTTAGACAAGAAACCCAGGCTTGTCTCACCCCAGCTGCATCTTCCAGCTCACCCAGAAGGATCCTGAGGTGTCCAGGTGTGAGACAAAGTCTCTCCAGCAGGTCCGGGGTCTGCCTATGGGTCTCCTCCTGGTGAGACATGACTGAAACATCTCACCAGCGAGGCGCTTGGGAGGCATCCTAACCAAATGCTTGAACAAACCCATCTTTTGGTCACCACCCACACTGGTTACCATGGTGAGGGTATGAACGTAGATCCTTGTTACCATGGAGAGTGTGGGAACATAGATCCTGGTTACCATGGTGAGGGTAGGAACGTAGATCCTGGTTACCATGGTGAGGGTATGAACGTAGATCCTGGTTACCATGGTGAGGGTAGGAACGTAGATCCTGGTTACCATGGTGAGGGTAGGAACGTAGATCCTGGTTACCAAGGTGAGGGTAGGAACATAGATCCTGGTTACCATGGTGAGGGTAGGAACGTAGATCCTGGTTACCATGGTGAGGGTATGAACGTAGATACTGGTTACCATGGTGAGGGTATGAACGTAGATCCTGGTTACCATGGTGAGGGTATGAACGTAGATCCTGGTTACCATGGTGAGGGTAGGAACGTAGATCCTGGTTACCATGGTGAGGGTATGAATGTAGATCCTGGTTACCATGGTGAGGGTAGGAACGTAGATCCTGGTTACCATGGTGAGGGTATGAACGTAGATCCTGGGTACCATGGTGAGGGTATGAACGTAGATCCTGGGTACCATGGTGAGGGTAGAAATTTACAGTAGATTGACTGTAAATCGAGAGCTTTGCTTTTGGGTTCAGGTCTCTTTTTTTTATCGTGACAATCCAATGCAGCGCCCTGATTACTGAGTGAGACTATTGAGAATCCACTTGTTTGAATCAGGACGAATCAAACCCGAGAAATATTCAATAAAAAGTATTACTGATACATTACTCAATAGAGGACAAGACGATCTGGCACAGAGGGATGAGTAACGCTGTTCATACACGAGACAATGAGACACGTGTAAGAAGCATTAGGAAGTCAAGTCACACAGCTGGACAGTAGCTAGAAAAGACAAGAGACGTGAGACTTGTACTTCAAAACAAAGTTACAAAAGAAACACTAAACTAAAAGAACACAAGACAGACACATCATACCCTCTCATCATATCCTAATTGTAGACACTTTTCACTGGAAAGAACTTTGCTTGTTATATCATATATTTTTATCGAAAGTGTCCCTTTTTTTGTTCGTTTTTGCAGTGTTCGCAGTTCATGGAATAAAGATGTATACATCCATGATATGTAGACAGAAGTTATTCTTTTTTTTCTGAAGCCATGAAAAGTGAATGTTACTACTTTGGAGGAAGTTTACAAGCGATTGCTTGATCATTTTTGGTGCCATTAAGAAACCAACGTTGGTAAACCAGTGGGGGCCTGTTTCTGTGAGAAGATTGGAAGAGAAATCCAACTTTCTTCTTATTTGGGAAAGAAGAAGCACAACTCGATATTATCTGTGTAACCCGGAAGGAAAAGTCAGGTAGGCTGCTACTCCTGACCAGTTCTCAGTCCAAGAGGAAAAAAAAACATAAATTAAGATAATTTGAAGTTTTTCAAAATACACAAAAGTTGTAAAAAAATACTGCACAGTTTTTATGTAAAAAACAATAAAGAGGACATTTTAACCAACATTTAAATGTTTCTACTTTTGATAGAAAACAGACTGACTGATAAATGCTGACTATTTACTTTGAGCTTTTACCTGATCTTTGGTCTCTCTCTGGTTTGATATCTGATCTGGACTCTGCAACAAATGAGCTGCTTCTCAACAATAAGCATGTGGTCTAGAGGGAGAACTCTTTTGGAAAACTCCCAAATTAGGGAGAAGAAAAAGTCCTTTTAAATTAAAAATGTGCTGTTTTAGATAAACAGCTGTTTGATGCCTTGCAGCTCCCTAGTAATACTGAAATGCTGAAAATGGACTACAACCCTCATCATGCCTAGAGCCAACGCATATGCGCATAGCCCTTTAGATCTACCTAGTTCAAACACACCCAAATTAAACACAAAATGAACCCAGCCCCTCTGTGGCATACACATGCACCTTTTTAAAGCACTATATATGATAAATAAAATCTATTACTAATTTTGTAGTCCGAGGGCCTTTCCCTGAACATTTTCATTTTTTAAACAGTCATATCTCAAATTGTATCAACACTTATCTTAATTTTGTTGGACTAGAAGAGAGCCAAAGTCCTTGTGAGCATCTTAAAGTTAAAATGGTGTTTCTTGATAGACTATTTCTTGAGTTATTGAGTTTAGAAAAGCATGCATTTTCCAAACTCCATTCAAGTCAAGGGGAAGAAAATCCCTAAAATTGACATTTTTCAGAAACTAAACAAAAATTTAAAAAACTGTTGAGACGCACGTGACTGCCAATAAAGTCGGTCGTCTTGAGACCAAAATCCCTCGCATCCAAAAAGGGCTACAAAGAATAAAACAGGAAAACAATATTTGCTGCCTTTTCAAGGCATCAAGCAATAATTACTTCAAGTCTAGTGGGGCACTGAGAAAGCATTGAGGGCTGCATAATGCACCCTGCTGGTCTCATGGCTCTGTATTGTTGTGTTGATTAAAACTGTCTTTGTGGTGTTTGTTGAATTAAGTCTTGTTGGGTTCTTCTTCTTCTTCTTTCGGAATTTCCCTTCGGGGTCGCCACAGCAAGTCAGTTTCTTCCATCTAAGAATATGTCGTTGTATTAATATAACATTGTATTAATAAATCAAATTGAGTAAGTTCACCTTTAAGTTGCCCTTACCCACAGAAAACCAAACAGTGACAGAAACTAAATGTAGCTTTCAGACGTTCTGGCCGAAGCGGTCAGAGATCCATGTCGAGATCAGTTCCAACAGAGAATCAAGTTTTTCTCTCCAAGAATTATATAATATAAATTGTTGAATATAAATACTTTTCCTTTAGGAAACCAAGATTTAAAAAAATGCAGAACTGAAACTTAAACGGGTTACAATTTATTATAAAATCAATTCCTTGATATAAATTAAACAGCAATCAAAATAATTGTGGTGCTCGTTGGATTTGTGGGTTCATGAAAGCTTGAGTGGGTAAGTTTCATTCCATGTTTGAGATCGAGAAGTTCCTCATGTGAATCACTTTGGGGTCAAGTGTGTGTTCAGGGTGATAAAGGTTAAAGGTAAGGGGGCATTAAGTGAACAGCAGGTGCTCAGCAAGACATGAAAACCTGGATGTGTGTCCAGTTCAGTCAGAGTCTCTTGCTGTGTTTTAAACATTCATCACTGCCCTCCTCCATGATTTGTAGCAGTAAATTATTAAACCCTCACCTATTTTTTAATTATTTAGGTGGTAGTTTTTTCCTGGGTTTACACGCTGTTCCAAACAGTTTGTTCTTAGTTTAAAGTCTTCTTCGCTCTGATCCATCATCATCATCAACACTCTTCTTCAAAGAGGACCGACAAAATCTGGTGAATAAATTTGTTTCTAATCATTTCTATCACTTTTATTTCTGTAAAAACAAACAGAATTAGGAGTAAACGCAATCATAAATGGATTACAAGATTTGACAGATAACGTACTATCTCTTTAGCTATTCATTCCTACCAGTTCTCCCAGTGAAACATCTCCCCCTGACAGATAGTAGGCTGGGACTCATCAGACTGTGTCTCTGGTGGGCGAGGATTCCTTCTACTCCCTCATTCCTCCTCTAGAGCATGATAAATAGTTGATGCTGTGATGATAGCCACCCTGCGTGCGCTAGCGTTTCGGTGGATGCTTCAGACGGAGAGGAGGTGTCACTCTGTGTGTGTCTTTGTACGTGTGTGTGAGAGGTATTAGACAACTTTGTTTTGGTGATTAAGGCCACATGTTATTGATTGGCAGACTGCTTGAAGTGCAGCATCATCATAAATAATTCGTCTGCCTTGCAGAATAAACTATCACCTTTGTTGGCTGCTCTGACAGTCTTCCATTGAAGAGGGAATGCATTTTTTATGTTTTTACTTGACCTTAATTTAAGTTGTACAAGAGCAATTTCTTATTTACGAGGTCTGGAGGAAATCAACAGATGTGTAAACCATTTATGGAGCTCACTACATGCACGTCTACTGTGTAAGTATTTATCAAATAGCTTCTGCAAGCTGTGATTATTTCAGACTTTTGTACATTTTTAATACGACTTTTTTTTTAACCTCCATTATGTAGATGTTTAAGGACCTCCGAAAAAAAAATAAAAGTACACACTGAAGTTTTTCTACATCCCTTCACCAGCTTGTGTTTTAGCATTAATGCAAAAGTTAAACAGTATGACTAAAAAAACCCTCCAAAATGTCCCGTACAGCACCACCATAGTTTCCTAAGAAAGGTACAAGAAAGAGAAAATCCAGCCATTGATGTCCAAAGAGAATAGTCTGACTCGATAGAAATGACAGGAAGACAAGAGGAGGTCCAATGAGCACTGGTTTCTGCCCAGTGTGAACACACATGTGCAACCACGTGTGTGCAACACACCCCTTCAGACAGCCAGCAGAGGAAGACCCCACACACACCATGTGCAAGCATGAAGCAGGTGAAGAATGTGATCGTCGTGTCAGTAAAAAACATGTAAGATCATAAAAACATGGAAGTGAATAGTGGATCAGATGAAGGATTTGTTGATGTGAATAAAAGTTTGACTTGATGATGCAGGAGGTCAGTTCAGACCAACGAGTAGTTTCAGTATCTGATGAAACAGAATCTGTGAAATATGAAAAAAAAAAAGTTTTGCCGAAGGTTTTCAAAATACTGTTGATTCATCGCATCTAAATTTAAAGACACAGGGACACTAACTTTTCAGCCAGAAAGATTGTTTGTGGCATCAGACATTTCCACAGAATAAACTCAGGAGGCCTTTTACTGGAGAAATAGGATCACTTCATATGAGGAAAAAAAAAAAAAAAACAGTTCAGTCTCATGATCCCAGAAAGTGGAAAACTGCAAACACACAATAAATTTAAATAACTGAGATGAGATGCATCAAGTTGCTCATAAAGCACACATAAAAACAGAGTGGGGGGGCTACACTAAGCCACCATGCACGGAGGCCTAAAGAAGAAAATGGAAAGAGTGCAGATGGGGGTGAGCGGAGGGGTGCAGATGAAAGCGTCTCTAAGCGTTTCTCTGCGTGTGAAGTCGTCCCTTGGCCTTCTGGGATGCCCTGCTGCTGGTTTGATGCCTCAGAGACAGCCTCATCCATATTACATCATCTTTACCATGAGCTCTGATCGGTCCTCATAGAGACATAAAGGAGGGACACGGGGGAAGGAGGGGCAAGACAGGAAATGAAAGAAAATCACAGGAAAGGCATTGAAGGAATAGAAAGCAAACGGAGTGAAAAAAAATGAAAAAGAGCAAGAGAACAGCAGGGGATGGATGACTGATGGAGAGAAAAAAGAGAGATGAAGAGACTGGGAGAGGATGAGGAGGGTGGGTGGGGTTCTAAAAGAGACTGAGAGAGAATGAGGAGGGTGGGTGAGGGTTCTAAAAGAGACAGAGAGAGGATGAGGAGGATGGGTGAGGGTTCTAAAAGAGACTGAGAGAGGATGAGGAGGGTGGGTGGAGTTCTAAAAGAGACTGAGAGAGGATGAGGAGGGTGGGTGATGGTTCTAAAAGAGACTGAGAGAGGATGAGGAGGGTGGGTGAGGGTTCTAAAAGAGAGGGAGAGAGGATGAGGAGGGTGGGTGAGGGTTCTAAAAGAGACTGAGAGAGGATGAGGAGGGTGGGTGGGGTTCCAAAAGAGACTGAGAGAGGATGAGGAGGGTGGGTGAGGGTTCTAAAAGAGAGGGAGAGAGGATGAGGAGGGTGGGTGAGGGTTCTAAAAGAGACTGAGAGAGGATGAGGAGGGTGGGTGGGGTTCTAAAAGAGACTGAGAGAGGATGAGGAGGGTGGGTGAGGTTCTAAAAGAGAGGGAGAGAGGATGAGGAGGGTGGGTGAGGGTTCTAAAAGAGACTGAGAGAGGATGAGGAGGGTGGGTGATGGTTCTAAAAGAGACTGAGAGAGGATGAGGAGGGTGGGTGAGGTTCTAAAAGAGAGGGAGAGAGGATGAGGAGGGTGGGTGAGGGTTCTAAAAGAGACTGAGAGAGGATGAGGAGGGTGGGTGAGGTTCTAAAACAGACTGAGAGAGGATGAGGAGGGTGGGTGAGGTTCTAAAACAGACTGAGAGAGGATGAGGAGGGTGGGTGAGGTTCTAAAAGAGAGGGAGAGAGGATGAGGAGGGTGAGTGAGGTTCAAAAAGAGAGGGAGGGAGGATGAGGAGGATGGGTGAGGGTTCTAAAAGAGACTGAGAGAGGATGAGGAGGGTGGGTGAGGTTCTAAAACAGACTGAGAGAGGATGAGGAGGGTGGGTGAGGTTCTAAAAGAGAGGGAGAGAGGATGAGGAGGGTGAGTGAGGTTCAAAAAGAGAGGGAGGGAGGATGAGGAGGATGGGTGAGGGTTCTAAAAGAGACTGAGAGAGGATGAGGAGGGTGGGTGAGGTTCTAAAACAGACTGAGAGAGGATGAGGAGGGTGGGTGAGGTTCTAAAAGAGACTGAGAGAGGATGTGGAGGGTGGGTGAGGTTCTAAAAGAGAGGGAGAGAGGATGAGGAGGGTGAGTGAGGTTCTAAAAGAGAGGGAGGGAGGATGAGGAGGATGGGTGAGGTTCTAAAAGAGAGAGAGAGAAAGGATGAGGAGGGTGGGTGGGGTTCTAAAACAGACTGAGAGAGGATGAGGAGGATGGGTGAGGGTTCTAAAAGAGACTGAGAGAGGATGAGGAGGGTGGGTGAGGGTTCTAAAAGAGAGGGAGAGAAGATGAGGAGGGTGGGTGAGGTTCTAAAACAGAGAGAGAGGATGAAGAGGGTGGGTGAGGTTCTAAAAGAGAGGGAGAGAGGATGAAGAGGGTGGGTGAGGTTCTAAAAGAGAGGGAGAGAGGATGAGGAGGGTGGGTGAGGTTCTAAAACAGAGAGAGAGGATGAAGAGGGTGGGTGAGGTTCTAAAAGAGAGGTAGAGAGGATGAAGGGGGTGGGTGAGGTTCTAAAAGAGAGGGAGAGAGAATGTGGAGGGTGGGTGAGGGTTCTAAAAGAGACTGAGAGACGATGAGGAGGGTGGGTGAGGTTCTAAAAGAGAGGGAGGGAGGATGAAGAGGGTGGGTGAGGTTCTAAAAGAGAGGGAGGGAGGATGAAGAGGGTGGGTGAGGTTCTAAAAGAGAGGGAGAGAGGACGAGGAGGGTGGGTGAGGTTCTAAAAGAGAGGGAAAGAGGATGAGGAGGGTGGGTGAGGGTTCTAAAAGAGAGGGAAAGAGGATGAGGAGGGTGGGTGAGGGTTCTAAAAGAGAGGGAAAGAGGATGAGGAGGGTGGGTGAGGGTTCTAAAAGAGACAGAGAGAGGATGAGGAGGGTGGGTGAGGGTTCTAAAAGAGACAGAGAGAGGATGAGGAGGATGGGTGAGGTTCTAAAAGAGAGGGAGAGAGGATGAGGAGGGTGGGTGAGGGTTCTAAAAGAGAGGGAGAGAGGATGAGGAGGGTGGGTGAGGGTTCTAAAAGAGACTGAGAGAGGATGAGGAGGGTGGGTGAGGTTCTAAAAGAGACCGAGAGAGGATGAGGAGGGTGGGTGAGGTTCTAAAAGAGAGAGAGAGAGGATGAGGAGGGTGGGTGAGGGTTCTAAAAGAGAGAGATAGAGGATGAGGAGGGTGGGTGAGGGTTCTAAAAGAGAGAGAGAGAGGATGAGGAGGGTGGGTGAGGGTTCTAAAAGAGAGAGAGAGAGGATGAGGAGGGTGGGTGAGGGTTCTAAAAGAGAGAGAGAGAAGATGAGGAGGGTGGGTGAGGTTCTAAAACAGAGAGAGAGGATGAAGAGGGTGGGTGAGGTTCTAAAAGAGAGGGAGAGAGGATGAAGAGGGTGGGTGAGGTTCTAAAAGAGAGGGAGAGAGGATGAGGAGGGTGGGTGAGGTTCTAAAACAGAGAGAGAGGATGAAGAGGGTGGGTGAGGTTCTAAAAGAGAGGGAGAGAGGATGAAGAGGGTGGGTGAGGTTCTAAAAGAGAGGGAGAGAGAATGTGGAGGGTGGGTGAGGGTTCTAAAAGAGACTGAGAGACGATGAGGAGGGTGGGTGAGGTTCTAAAAGAGAGGGAGGGAGGATGAAGAGGGTGGGTGAGGTTCTAAAAGAGAGGGAGAGAGGACGAGGAGGGTAGGTGAGGTTCTAAAAGAGAGGGAAAGAGGATGAGGAGGGTGGGTGAGGGTTCTAAAAGAGAGGGAAAGAGGATGAGGAGGGTGGGTGAGGGTTCTAAAAGAGACAGAGAGAGGATGAGGAGGGTGGGTGAGGGTTCTAAAAGAGACAGAGAGAGGATGAGGAGGATGGGTGAGGTTCTAAAAGAGAGGGAGAGAGGATGAGGAGGGTGGGTGAGGGTTCTAAAAGAGACTGAGAGAGGATGAGGAGGGTGGGTGAGGTTCTAAAAGAGACCGAGAGAGGATGAGGAGGGTGGGTGAGGTTCTAAAAGAGAGAGAGAGAGGATGAGGAGGGTGGGTGAGGGTTCTAAAAGAGAGAGAGAGAGGATGAGGAGGGTGGGTGAGGTTCTAAAAGAGAGAGAGAGAGGATGAGGAGGGTGGGTGAGGGTTCTAAAAGAGATCAAGAGACATGAAAAAAAAATCTAAAGGAAAAGAAATAAAAAGGAAACAAGAAAAACATAAAGAAAAAAAATGAGAAGCTTTTATAATAAATGACACATACAAGTCTGCTCCTGTTCACACACACACACACACACACACACACACACACACACACACACACACACACACATCAACCTCCTGTCCCTTTGCATTAGGAGATGCCTCGGGGCAGGCGAGGCAATGACATAGTAAAAGAGTGAGAGATGAAGAAGTGGAGGAAAAGGGGGAGCTAGGGGGAGGCGGGGGGAGATTGGGGTGTCTGTCTGTTGAAAGCCGCCATTGAAAAATAGTTGGCTGAGGGAATGAGTGTGATAGAGGGGGAGAAGGATGGGACGGGGGTAAGAAACGTTCACCTGTCTGGTCCACCTGCCACGGCCAACCAATGAGAAGTTCTGAAGAGGAAAACATGGTGGATAGGTCCACCTCTCATCTCCTCGGTGACGGGTGTCTGACTTGGTCACACAGAGTTAATAGAGGGAACACATAGTCAGCATCTGCGTGCAGACCAGCAACCTGTTTGGCGTGTACCCTCCCTCTCTCCTGTAAACAGTTGCGACTCCCCTGCGACACAATGGGAATACAGTATGTGGCTCACACGAATGATTGAACTGTGGTGTCGGAAGTTACTTAATCCAAATGAGAAACTAGACGTCTTCTGAAGAACAACTTCTTTAATCACTTCCTGGTGTTGGTTTAGACATCATCTCCACTTCAGCACATGTATGTTAATATGACCCGCCTTCACAAGATGTACGGACACCGTATAGAAGAGTTCATGGTTTGAGAGAACTGCTTTGTTTATCTGACTAACAGATTCCGTAAAGGCAGTGTGAGCGGAGTATAAGTCTCTGCTACGCATCAGGAAAAGGGACAATATGAACATTGATGTTTTTTTCCAAACAACATACTTGGTGCCCACATGTAACACAGCTGGCAACTTCTTCTTTTGACATTCCCCTTCAGGGGGCGCCACATCAAGTCAGTTTCTTCCATCTAACCCTATCTGCTGCATCCTCTTCAGTCACACCAACTATCTTCATGTCTTCCTTCACTGTATCCATGAACCTCCTCTTTGGTCTTCCTCTAGGCCTCTTTCCTGGTGGTTCCAAACCCAGCATCCTTCTTCTGATGTACTCTCTCTCTCTTCTCTGCACATGTCCAAACCATCTCAGTCTGACCTCTCTGACTTTAAAACCTCTAACATGTGCTGTTCCTCTGATCCTGTCCATCCTGGTCACTCCCAGAGAGATCCTCAGCATCTTCATCTCTGATACAAACATCTCTGTTTCCTGTCTTTTCCTCAGTGCAACACACCTTGCAACCTCACACCTGGCAACACACAACTTTATTACAGTTTCGTAAACGTTTTGGAAAAACAAACTCTAACCCAAGTTCGGTTGTGGGGATCAAAGTGAAAGACTGTTTTCAGTTCGGGTTGATTCACTTATTCCTAGTGATTCTGTTTGTATCTTAAAGCATTTATTTCCACGGCAACAGAACGAGAGACGATAAGTAAACCCAACCCTTGTTTCCGTCATTTTCAGGTGACAGTGTTTTATTTTGACTCATAGAGATGATGAAGGAACTGTTCGTGCACACCTCGCAAAGAAACGTACAAAGAAATGACAAAATAAACCTCCGTGTAAAACGGTAATAATCTAAATAATCTGTAATCTAAGTATGAAAGATTTCTTCCATGAGAGCTCCGAGGGCTTCTTTCCAAATGTAGTGCTGAGAGGTTGGGGTGGAGGGGGGGTAAAGATGAGTTCTTTAGTGGTTGTGTGATCGTGGCCACCAGTTCCACAGCTGGTGCACCAGCAGGCAGCCCAGCCTGGCCATATGCTCCCTGGGCTGCTCCCATTATCCTCAGTGGAGCAGCCCACCCCCCTCTGTGCCCTCACAGTCCCAAACTACCAGAATCAGCCCCCTCCCGTCACCCTTCCCACCTTCTACCCCCTTTCCAAGCCCCAGCGAGGCTGTTATGGTTTGATCTGGTTGAGTTTTAAGAAAACATAAGTTTCATTTTCTACTCTGATGTTTTTAAGTAAGACCCACAGTGAGGACGTCCATCCATCTGGAGGTACCACTCTGGGTTTAAGAGGGGGCTTAATTCCTCATGTTTTCACTCTCGTGACTCTAATTGAGAAAAGCAGGGCAAAAGATGAAGGAATCATTTCAGTTTTTAGGAATGCAGGTGTTTTCTAAGGTTTTCCTGATTGGTGAAAATTCTACACGTTGTGTTTTTTAAAAAATATTTGTTCAAATAAATGATTTAGAATTAAATTCGTATTTAAGCATTTTTTGTTTTTCTGAACAATTTTTTATTTATTTTTTTTTATTTCTGTCGTGACAAAAAATGACAACATTTAAGTTTGTTCTCAGATTTAAAGACTTAAACTCTCGATGGACCAATTTTCTACTTGGTTTGAATCATGGCTATGGAAACCAGTACCTCCAAATCTGAGACCAGTGATCTTAACTGGAACAGGATGGAATCTTCTAACCATCTCAGGAATTAGGATCTACCCTGATAGGAGGACTTCTAATGCCCAATGTTTTTATTAATGAGTGTGGGAAGAATGAAGAGGAAGATCACAGACAGATCGGTGCGCCGTTCACAATAATTAGGACATTGCATCAATCCAAAAACCAGAGAACCAAAAAGCCGAGTTCTCAATTTACCAGTTGATCTCGCTTCCAAACTCTTACTTTTGGCCTCTTATTGTGCAGTAGAACTGTCCAATGAGGGAGCGGTCAGAGTCAAAGACACATCGTGCACCATAAAATATTCTGTTCATTCGACAGTTAATCTGTGTTTACGTAGAACTACATTTTCATACCGTGAAGGAAGTTTGCTGCAGAAATTCCTCCGTCTTCCTCCATCGGTTCAATAGTGAGATAAATCCAAGCAACAGATCTGTCTCTGTTGGTCAGCTGAAGATTCGGCTGGAACTCTCAGTTAGATTCCGCACCTCAATGAACAGAAAAAAAAGAAAGAAAAAAAGCCCACAGAAATACAGAAAAGCAGAATCCTGAAAATCTCAGGCCCATTGATACCTGTGGCTTAAAACCCAGATAGCGAGCCTGGAACCAACCCAGTTTTTAAAGAAAACCTAACAACATTAACAAAAAAAAAAATTAAAATAGATCTAAGTCTATTTTAGAGGATATTGGGGGACCAGGTATGAAATCTGGGAACTAAATAAACCTGGTAACCATGGAAACGTTAGAAACGATATCAACCTGGAAACCATTCAAACCTGGGTTTCATAAGTGTTACTTTTTATCGTTTTGTAGACTTTTGTCGTATTTTATTGAATCTGATGTAAAGTTTATAAAAACACCGTAAACAGGAAGGTGAGAAGACGAAGCCAGAGGTAAAGATGTTGAGATGATGCCGTGTCCAAAATATTTCTCTAAAGTCACTCTGAGGAAGTAAATCAGAATGTTTGAGGATTTATTGTGGAACTTTTTTATTTACGGATAACAGGGACCTTCCTCACCATCCTCATCCTCATCGCTCCTCCTGTGTGGGCCCCTTCTACTGTTTCACTGTTCCTGCTCTAACTGCTGTCACACGCGCACACACATACACACATACACTTACACCCACACACACACACTGCCAATTTCTTCTATCCATATATCAATGGCTCCTGGTTTTCTCGCCCTCGTCATCTCTTGGATCCACATTTGTCACTCTTCTTTTCTCTCCTCCGCACCATCTGAACTCATCGGTTTACCAGCAGAGGAGTTGGCATCCTGTCTGGTGTCCACGCTAAGCAGGACAATAGGTTGCTGGTTGACTCGTGTTTCCTCTGATAAGAAGCAGAAGAACAGTAATGGACCGACAGTTAGTCCTCATTACATATTGATAAAACCGAACTTACTGTAAAATGTGTATTAAGTATTAAGCACTTTAAATTTTTCCCACTCTCCAAATTTGTGAGTCTTTAATGTTTTATTTACTTGGAGCTCGTAAGCAGCAGTATGGTAATTTCTGCCTGTGCTGAGGGGAGATGGGAATTCTCCAGTCACACTCTGGTGGGTGACAGCTTGATGTTGTGGCACGTGCACACACGTACAGGCACGTCTGGCCTGGTGTGCATGGCCGCAGACAGGAATGCATAAACATGGATGCAGAGGGTAAGATGAATATTCCTGCATAATGTTGCTGTTTATGTGGATAATCAAACGCGCGGAGGGATTTAAAGCACACGGGCTGGAGGAAGATACTCATCGAGCACCACGTTTTCTTAATGCCAGTAACACAAGCTCTCCAACCAGTTAACTCCGTGTTTCCATGGTGAATTGTAAAGTTTCTGAAGGTCCATAAAATATGAAGATTAATAAAGAAAAACAGAGTTCATGTGATCAGTGACGAAGGCTTTGAGACACCAATAAACACCCCCAAACATCTCAGAACAGGTCCCAGTTAGACCAGGTATGTTTAGACTCTTCATGGTAACAAAAAAAAATAAAAAAAATTGAGGAGATGAAAATCAAAAGTCCAGTCAAACACTGATGATCGGAGCGTCCCACAAAACACACACAAAGAACTATCAGAAGAAAAGTTGGAGCACATCAAAGAAAACGGGGCTCATTGTCAAATCAACACATTTTATAACTTTGATGCACACGTTTAAACGCAATATTTTGCATTAAAATATTTTTGCATTAAACTCATAATTATTTATAATAATTTAATTGTATAAAAAATTCCAGCTGGGAATGACTTGGACTGTCCATCGTGGTTGACATGGATTCCCACTGCACGGCTACACTCACCCCCATATGTTTGGAATGTTTTTTTTTAAATTCACCAACAGATAGATCACAGAGCTGCCATGGAAACCATCTTCCACTCTCTTTTGCTCGTAGGAGACGTCGACACAACTCAATGACGATACCTCACCATTGTTCAGGATTAAATTCAGGTACCGTTGGTTCATTTATGGATCATTGAATATGCATCACATCATTTGCATGATCCATATGTGGAGTTCTAGAGGAGCGGTTTGGGGCGGGATGGAGATCAAGTTGGTTTATGTCAGTGATTTGTCGCAGATGTGATTTATGAAGCTCACGGTTGTTTTGATCAAAGTCAAGTTCCCTCAGTGTGAGTACTGCAGTAATGCTCAGACTACGATCTACACAATTCCTAGTAAACGAGACCCTCCATCCTGACTTAGGGGAAGTTCAGGACCTGATAAACTCAACAAACTACAGCTACAGAAAGAAGAAGAAGACATACTTCGACAGGAGTTTTGAACACATTCATGGATCTGAAGATTTTTATTTAAATTCGTGGATGGTTGGAACCATTAAAAGTCCACTTATTGGAATGAAAAATTCCTCTCAATGTGTTATTTTTTTATCTGGTTTTTAGTCTGACATTTGTTCCCACACCAATGAACCATGAAGAAGATGATCGTCTCTCATTTTCTTTCTGTTTCCTGTCGCACAACTCAACCACTTGCACGTCTTAGTTTTGAATTCTCAGTGGAAAAACAGGCAACGTGTTACTTTATAAAAACAAACTGTGGCTACATGCCGAAATAACACAGCTTCAAATCTTTCAATTGGATGGACCTGCTCTCATAAAAATGCAGAGCCCACACCCAAACACCCACTGTAACGTGTTGCTCTGGTCAAAGAACACAAGATAAAGGTCAAGTTTCAACTGGACTCTGAGAAACACAAGGAAAGAAGAAGAAGAGATGTGAGAAGGTAAATATGACACCTCTGTTCAGTATCAGAAGCTAACATACAACACACACACACACCTATACACACACAAACATGAACACAGACAAACACAAACACAATGAGCCTCCCAACGCTAATAAATATTTCAAAGCCGGAAAGTTTAGTAAACAAAGGTGTGTGCCTGTGTGTGAGTGTGTGCGTGTGTGTGAGTGTGTGTGAGTGTGTGTGTGTGCGTGTGTATTTGTGTGTGTAATGTAGTGGATGGTTGCCCGAGAGACAGCCAGCCATCAGGGGAACAGGTGATAAGTCATGTCAGAGAGTAGAGAAGGAGATGTGTGTCATACCTGTGTGATAGAGTGTGTAAATGAACACACACACACACACAGTGTTTGCATTGAGATGATAGGACAGTATGGTAACAGATGGTCTAGTTCCCACAAGGTTTCTTCACCTGGAGATCACCAGGGTACCTTTCCTGGACTCCTACATTTTTATATATTTTATTTAAAAGATCAAACAGTTTTGTTTAACCGTCATGAAACAGATCAAAAAGATTCTGATTCCATCTTTTTTTTTTTTGCTGTATTGTCTCTGTTGGCAATGAAACAATCAGATGTGCACATTAAATGAACCCTCTGACCGGTAACGAGGGAACAGAAAATCGGATTTGTCTGGTGTTTTAGCACAAAGTGAAAACAATGAATAAAAGTATTTGTGGTGTCTGCGTCACATGTAAAAGGGACGTGTAAGAGAGGAAGGAATGGAAGCAGATGATAGAGATGAAGTGGGTTCATAAGCTCCATGTGGTGCCTCTCGGAAGAAACTTCTCTGAGGAGTGTGGGGGGTCTTTTACAGTTTTGGTGGCTGTTGGATTGGTTTCAATCCTCCAGCCACCAGGTCGGGTTGAGGATTGATAAACCCCATCAAGGACCACTGATCACCATCTGCTTGAAAAGTTGGACAAACTCTTCAATTGGTTTGGTTTGCTTGTGAAGATACTTATTTATTCATTCATTCATTTTCTAAACCGTCCATCCCTATCGGATTTACGAGGGGTGAAGCCTAGCCTGGCTGATTCAAGGCGAGAGGTGGAATACACTGGGAACAGGTCACCCATCTGTCACGGGGCAACACACAACTATCCACACATACACGCTTCCCAGATGCAATTTCATAGCAGCCAACCAACCTAACATGTATATTTTTGGAGGAAACCAGAGAAAACCCAAACATACGCGGAGATAATACACAAACTCCACACAGAAAGGCCAGTGTTCCAAGCCTTGTCCACACCTAGGACTCGAACTCTGACCTTCTTGCTGTGAGGCCACTGTGCCAACCACTGTGCCACTGTGCCATCTGGAGACATTGAAAAAAACTTAAAAAATGTTTTCTGTTTTGAATTTTCTAAAATGCATCAAATGGAATTGTATGAATATTTTGACTGTAAAAGACTAAACCTGACGAAGCTAGCCCGTGAAAGCCTGGAAAAGCAACTCTGAATGTTGTTCCCAACTAGAGATGGTCGATATGCTATTGTTTATGATATATTGTTAAAAACATTTCCCAAGGAGAGAATTTCTCATCCCACAATGAAAAAAATGAGTTCTATTAATGATGTATTTAAGTGTGCCACAAAATTGCTGCCCAACACCAGAGGAATATTGACAATGATGGAGCAAGTACGCCATGTTGTGAAGAGTTTGATCCGAGAAAGGTCGGTAGCTTTATCATCTGGACATCCTTTTAATTTGAGAAAAGGTTTCCAGTCAAAAAGTTCAGGTAGAACAGCCTGTTTTACATGTGATGTCACTACTCTGATAGCAATATCAACCATAACCAGAAAGTGTTTGTGCAAGTTAATGTTAAGTATGCTGAGAACTGAAAATAGACGAGCAAACACTAGTTAGCAACTCGGGTAAGTATTGCTTGTCAGAATACCCACGATATTTTGTGGTACGAAGTTTCAATCATTTTAAAAACGGAGTAAAGCCCGATGACTGTAGAATGATGTTCATTACTCATTGAAAACATCAAAATGCTTTGCCGATCACTTTTTTTATGGTGAACGCAAACCATTGGCTCAAAGCCTGTCAATCAATCCAACATACTGGTTTTGGTAAGTGGTTAAAAACACAAACCCAGGAGAAGCCAGAAAAAAACAAAGAGCTTGTCTGGTATTCATAAAAACTCTCTGAGCTGTCAGGGATGGCCGATCTTCCACTGTGATTTTAATTCTGTTCTTGTTGGGAGGTTGAATTTATTTCAAATTTAGCTAATGTTTACTTTTTCTTTTATTCTCTCTGTTCTCGGACGACTGTAGAAACAGCTACAAGAACGATGAAGGAAGGAACTCCTGCTCACCGAGTAGGCACATGAGGATGTAACTTTAGATCAGACGGGTCAAACCAAACTGGAGAGAGAAGAAAATCTTTTTCCTTGCCTCTGTGTTTTTGCTGTCGTCGTTGTGAAGCGGCAGACTGCTACAGAACAGTCAGCATCGCTCTCTAATGGCGTTTAGTCTCATTGTTTTAATTTGCCAACCCTTTCATTTCCCTCCTCTCTCCTGATTCTCATTGGACAATGAAATCTGGAGTAAAGTGGGACTGATCCTCATAAATCATTAAGCAAGGTTTGTTTTGCCCTGCGAATGTAATTAATACATAATTAATATTTAAAGATCGACTCATTTATCAAATTTAATTTGCGCACCGCAGAAGAAACAGAGAAACGGGGAAAACAAACAACTGGAAAAGGGTTTTGTTTTTCTGAGCTGCGAAGAATAGAAAGCAAACAAACAGGGAGGGAAAGGAAGGAAATTAGAACTAATGAGAGAGAAATGAGGCAGCGTCTTAATTAGCAGGCAGGTAGCAGCTCAGTCCCAAAGGAACTCAGTTCTTCTTCTTCTCTTCTTTCAATAATTTTCATTCCTGACTCTTTTTTGCTTTAATTTTTGGAGGAAAAACAAATACTTTTAATCAAACGTTTTCTCCACCATTTTTAAAATATTTTTTTGATTAATAAATTCAGTGGAACTTGTCGTTTGAGGAAACTCTGAGATCATTCTGACAAAATCTGATCCCTCTGCTTTGATTTATCTTATCTTTGCTCTTTTTCTCCATCCTGTTTTCCCTCTCCGTCCCTCTTCTCCGGCCCCGAATCCCCACCGACCCCCATGAGACACCACTGTTAAGTAGGACCACTTTATCTTGTCAATACATTCAACAGAGCAGTATCGAACTGGCCTGGGACAGAGGCTGCTGGTCTGGATGATGAAAGTAAGAAAAGCACTGGAAAAGAAGAAGGATGGAGAGATTTTGAAATATTTCAATCAGTTTTAGTTTAAAAAAGTGAATCAGATCAGAATCAGAAATATGTTTATTGCCATGGTCAGTGAACAAGATTCGGAGATTACAAACTAGCTGAGGTACTAATGTGCGAAGAATCATAAGCAGAGTAATAAAAATAATAGAAATAGGAAATGTAAATTACGGTAGAACATAACAAAAATGTCTGTGTGATGGTGGTGATGAGGAAGCGGAAAGAGTCTACAGTGGTGATGGGGGAGTCTGTCAGTGCAAGGGGGCGTACGGGGACTTTGACCGTCCTGAAGTCCACAATCATCTCCACTGTCTTCTGAGCGTTGAGGTGCTGCACCAGGACACCAGCCGATCTGGTGAAGTCAAAGATGAAGGCAAATAAAAACTATTACATTCATCTTTTTTACTTTTGAGAAGTTGTGTTTGTTACAGAGATTCATATTTCAGGTTCAGTCTGACTCAGAGGTTTTAGATTAGTTTGTGAAGAGTTTTTTTTTTTTTTTTCATTAGTCTGTCTACAGTAGTACAAAGTGCACAGGTTTTTCACTTCGATGTATTCCTAACAGTCTCACAGGTTAAACCAACCTCCACAACATTTAGTCATCTAGGGTCTTGTTCATAACCAGTGACATCGGTTTTTGTCAGTTAATAATTCATTTTGAGGAATGAACGTTCGATTTAAATGTTTGTAGGTTTTCTATCAGGTTTTAGAGTTTGCGTTTGCTGTTTAGAAAAAAAAATACGTTTGCTCACTTGCTGTTGTGTAAATGTAAAAGGTCTTCTGAAATAAAATGGAGTGACTAAAAACAACCTGTGAGTATTTTTTTCCTGGTGGATTTCTGAAACATTACATTCTCTTTAAAAAAAAAAAAAAACTATGCACGGGAGTCAAACATAAGTCTCAGGAGTCAAACTCTGCCCGTCTGATTCACTGGAAAAAAAAGATGAATCTGAAAGAAAAGGAAACTTTTGGATTATTAAATAGAATCACTTCTATTGTGTATTTATTTTTATTTTTTCACTACTAGACATTTTACGAAAATTATGTTTTCGACACAAAACCTAATCTAATTTTAATCATTTAAAACTAGAAAAACGTATTTCACATAAATATCCAAAACATTTTTTGAAAGAAAAAAAAAAACAAGAATATTAAAGACAAGAACAAATTTTCATCCAAGCCAAAATAAGACAATGCTCGTTTCCACTTCTTAAAGTTGTGTCTCGTCTCTTGTCCCCAGAAGAACAATAATCTGTGTTTTTTGTTTTCCTATCATGTCCATCGGGACCTGCAGCCAGTTTGTCTGTTTAAGCATAAAAACTTTCCACCTCTCTGTGGCTTCCCTTCACGACCAGCTCACTGTTAATCAGAGTTACTGCATAATATGTTGGGGTTGGTTTAAATGACCAAACAGTGTGAGAGTGTGTGTCTGTGTGGCCTTGTCACAGACTGGTGATCTCTTCAGGGTGTACCCTACCTCTCCACAGGCTCCTGCACTCCCTCCAAAGTTTAGAGTTTTACAATAGAAACTTCAGAGAGATAAATGGCAGCTGAAGTGAGACGTCTGCGTTTAACCTCCAGGTTCCTCATTATGACATCTATTTTCTGGTGGGCTTCTGTGAATAAAAGTCAAATTAGAAAAACGCTCCACCTTCTCTAAACATACACACATACATCCCGGCCCTCTCCTTTGATGAAAGTAGTTTCTAGCTAATGGGTTAATTTCATTCCACTGCTCTCTGCCATGTTGAGGACAATTAGCCTGGAATGGAGCCGTGAATATTTAATGACATCCATCGCAAGGTTAGCAAGGGGGGTGGGGGGGGTGGAGCAGCCAAGGATGAGAGAGCCAAACCTGGCACAACCGAGAGGAGAGTCAAACCACATCAGAAAAAAAAAAAAAAACTGTCACAAAGAAAAGGACAGGCAGGAAAAGATAATATCTAGAAATGTATTTTTTTTATTTTTACATGTGATTATTTATGGGATGAAAGAGCTTTGAAATACTTCCACACACTCTCTGCTTTAAGACACTTCCACACACTCTCTGCTTTAAGACACTTCCACACACTCTCTGCTTTAAGACACTTCCACACACTCTCTGCTTTAAGACACTTCCACACACTCTCTGCATGAGGTCGTAAAGTGATGAGGAGCTGGTCACTGGCCTTTTCCGCTCCAACCTGCTCTCTCGAGGTTTATTCGGTTTTCCATTACAACTAAAGACCCTTTCAATGTTACTTATGTCCTAGTAGCGAGGTGGCAAGAATATCCTGTGATGTCAGTTGTATGCAGTGATGACAACAGACACAACGCAATGACAATCTACCCGCTGCATGGACTCTGGTTTTGTGTCAGATTCAGTCTAAAAGAGAAAAAATTATAGAAAGTGAGCAGGAGCAAAACAACCTTCGGAAAAATACAAGAATAGTTGGAGCTCCGCCAGAGACGAGACAAGAAGGAAAAGATTTGGGATGTTCCTGCAGCTGATCAAAATAATAATAAGAATATTCTTCCTTGTTACTTTCTCGATGTAGGAGTCTCCTTTGGTTCAGGTTGGAAGAATTCATTGGAGAGAAAACTGGATCGCTTTTTGACCCAATTGGGGTCAATTAACGAGACTCGGTGTGTCACTCATCTACAAGTTTTGCAGTAATCAGAAGGAAGCATCAGCATGTCCAGATACACCTCAGTTTAGTTTTTTTTTTTTGGGGGGGGAGGGGTTCAGGGGGGAACAGAAGTTTGTAAACGAGTTATATCTTTGTAAAAGTCAATTAACGATAAATGATGTGGATTTTAAACGTTTAGAGGATTTGACCAAATAAAAGACTTTCTGTAGAACAACTGGCTCACAAATCCCCCTCAGCTACGGTATGCCCTACTGATTGGTTAGAAGACGTACCCTGGTTAATTTGGTGCAATAATGATGGAAAATCTACTCAGAACAGACTCCCAACACTTCGTCACATCCAGTCATCTATTCGCCGACCTTCAGGCAGTCGTTCCATAACATTCTCATTTACACACCAACAAATGAGTGTTTTAACTTAAGCTGAATAAACAAAGAAACTTATCCAAACCTTCAACATTTTTATCACAGGAGAATCTTATGAATAAATTAACAAGAAACAGACGTTCTTGTCGGGTTAATTAATCATGAGCGCTCTTACTCTCATTTTATTTCATTCAACTTTCAAATTTGAAGCAGCATTTAAAAAAAATGCATTATTTTTCTCCGAAACATTTTTGCGTTTACCCTGAAGGAGAATACCCTTTGAACCCTGGACACGGCGATGGTTGAGCTTCGTGTTTTTGTATCTGTTGACTTCTTCCAGCACAGTTGACTCACACCGAAAACTTTCCTGCACTTAGACCACAGGCCAGCTTTGAAGCCGGAGAAGAAGGAGAATGTAGAAATAAAGGATTGTTTACCTTTTAGCTACCATTGGCATCACGGCTTGGATTTAAGAATGTAACTTCAGTCACCAGAGGATTCAGCAGAGGAGGAATCACAATTACGGTGAATAGCAGATGGCAGATTGGCAGATGCACTTCAGATCAGATGGACCATTCAGTTTGTGCCCTGAGGTGACAGGAGTGATGGCTACAGTGTGGCCTGCCAATCAAACCCCGCATCCCCCCCACCTACTCGCACCCAATATCAACAACTTTTACAAAGATGTGCTGAAACAGTGAAACACCAAACCTCGCACGAGGTCATCGACTAGTTAAATATCCTCAAAAGTTTGCAGTAGTAATTGAATAGATGCCGATATCACAAAGAATATCTGAGAAAAGTCCAAGTGATTGGAGGACGATGGCGGGCTGGGAACAGGGTTGTCATGGTGTTAATAGACGAACCGTTCAACTGAGAAGCAAATTGATTGGTTGTCCTACTGCGTTAATGCTTCTCGGTATGAGAACTTGTACAACACAACCAATCATTTTTATTTCCATAAAACACAGAATTAAGCAGAATCTGCAACTTTTGTACGAGACAAACTAAATCATGTGTTTTTATGCGACAACTTAATGGTTTAAAAAAATCTGTGTTGAGGTTCATCTAAAGACGGATTGCCTTTAGGTTTCAGGATTCGGTAAAAACTTAAAAAGCTTGAAAGAACAAGAAGAAAAGGAACCAAAACATTTGTCAGTCCTTTCGAAGTGGGATTCGAGGCCAAGGAAGGATTAAAAGAGATGAGTCAAAACACCAAAGTTAAATTATGAAGAAACACATCGCTATCATTCTTTACGTCTAATGACTCCCAAGACCTGAACCTGGAACTCAAATCTGCCCAAAGAGGATTTCACAAATATCTTAAAGTGTCTTTCTGCTCCTTCCCATTGGAATAAAAAAGCTCTGGAACAATCAGACCTCGTGACTTTCCTCTAGTGACCCCACAGCTGTTTCTTTCTTTGAACCATCACTGGCTTCTCGAGCAGCAGGTTTTCTGGTTTTCTCTGGAAGCGTCTGTCACTGTGCCATCCTTTCACATTTAAATAAAGCTTCTGAACTCTCTTCATCTTTCTGCTTGATGCCAGTCATTTCACCACAAGATACAGACTAAGATCTCTAATACAACCACACCATCTACCAGACCACGTGGATGTTTAAGAGCAGCTAAATTTCTGTCATTCAAGATGGTCATCAATGCAATTGGGAGTTTTGGGAAATGTTGAGTCATGTGGAAAACATTAAGCCAAACACTTCTGAAGAAACTGGGAATTGAAAAAAAAAAAAAACACACCTTTTTTCTTTTAGATGAATAAAACCTGAAAGATGTTTGCAGGGTTCACACCAGCCGATTCCGGCCTCTCAGTGGTCAGAAAGAAACACAGCAATTCCACATGAAGAAGTTTCACTTGGAATTTTTAATATAAAAAAAGAGATCTAAATTGCGCCCGTACGAGGACATTTCTGCAAATCAGAATGGTCTGAAACGATTATACCCATGATGTTGTTGTGGTTGAAATCCAAACTGGTTAAATATAGATTACCTGTGATTAACTGTAATACTTCTCTTCCTCCTTTTTTTAATTTGTTATTGTTTTACAATGATCAGAGCGGAGCGGCTGGCCCACATACAGCAGCCTCTGTGGTTAGGCTGAACCTGGAGCCATGGGAGAGCATATGGCACATGGGCCAAAGGATCAGCTATGCAAAGAACTGAATGCTATCCTGTTACTGTGTAGTGACATAAAGCTAGCTGTGGACACGGACAGCTGCTGCTCATGAATGCTGCCTTGTGCCAACCTTTTCTCTGACCAACGAGAACACCTTAAACTGCAGATCCCGGGATGTACTTAGTATGACGGAAAAAAGATGGTTCGGCAAGAAAAAACAACTAATAACACAAACACTCGCATTTTTTCCAAAACAGCAAAAACATATTTCATTATTTTATTTTCTTCTTATTATTACTATTCATATTTTATAAAAAGTAACTTTTTTTTTTCAATTTAGTCTATTTTAAATAAAAAATGTATTTATCATTTAAATGACGTCACATGTACATTAGCAACTTAATAAAGTTGTGCAAAGTGATCACGTCATCGGTCGCCGATCCAAAAAAGTGTTATTGATCCAAAAAAATCTGCCACAATCACTTCACTTTTTGTTTCCTTTGACTTTGTTGTATTTTTACACCACAATAACCCAACCTTTCAATCTGTACCAGACATTTTTACACATCATACACCCACTAGATTTTGATCTGGAGGAGCATTTTTTCTTTTTTTTGTCAGTAAGCACCTATAAATTCATTTTCTGCAGTACGTAACTTTTTACAATTAGGGCTGTTGTTTTTTTCAGGAAGAAGTTCAGTGAAATATTTTTTTTTTTAAATGCATAAACAACCAAGTGAAATAAAAAAAGAAAGAGAAGGGGAAAAGAATCTCCTTGAGAAAACAAAGAGGAAAAATCAAAGATGAGAAGAAAACGACTTTGATGAGCCAGTGTTCGAGCTTTCAGTAATGATCAGTTTTCTTGTTTGCTTCTCCTGGGCTTTGAGGTGAAATTAAGTGCAAGAGCATAATGCACCATATTGATATTGAACATGTCAAACAAGGCACATTACTCTCCCCTCTTAGAGCTCACTGAGCCTCTGACCTGACCTCAACTACATACATCCTCCTCTGCCGCCGCCATCGTTTCTCCTCATTCACCTTTCCATGCTGTGCTCTGAGCTTCGACTGATACCAGAAATCGTCTGTTTGAATGAACCCCTTTAAAACGGCCAGCACATCCCTTCATTCTCTCTGGTTGTTTTTTGTAAGTCTGTCAAAGTTTTGTACTTGTCAGAAAAGCTTTTGTTTTTCTGCTAAAATCTTGCTTTTATTCATCTTCCGTCGTGATAGAAATGAAGTGAACAGGCATAATGCACCATATCGATGTCCGCACATGTCAAAACACAACAAATTACTATCCCGCTGTCTTGTTGAGAGACTCCCTCTGATTTGATCCATAGATCATCTGCACTTGGCGCTCATTAAGCTGTCTCACTCACAGGGGCATTAATGTATTTTGATGATATCAGCATTTTAGAAGCCATTAACATGAGCAGAGAGCACTGAGGGAGAAACTGTTTGAACTGAGAGCAGAAAGTTACAAACCTCCATGACGGTCAACCTTTCACCATTTGATTGACTTTTCCATTGTATTATAAAATGTCTTGTTGTTGGTTTTGTTTACGAGGAAGAAAACATTCAAAATGAGACAGGTTAGGGTTAACCTGAGTTAACCCTAACCCTAAATAAGGGTGAAAATGAGAAAATGTTGTGCCTCCACGTCAAATGATCCGATTCATTTTTTATACGTCATCCATATCCGTTTTAGTTTAATACTGGTAATAAAAACTTTAACACATGCTTGACCGTGCGATGATTCAACAGGTGTGCAGAGACGTGTGCACGAGTGAACGCACACACTGTTATCAACAGAGGAATCACATACCAACACATGCATGTTTACAGACAGACGCAGCCGACAGATGAATAAATGATGTATGTGTGTGATCTATAATGAATGCCTCTTGTTCATTACACATTCTCCCATTCAACAAGCCATTCCACAGGCCACAACTCGGTCCTCACGCTGTGGCTCGTTGCACTCTTACTTAGACAAATACATTCATTGATTAGGTCGGTTCTCAGAGGGCCGAGAAGCAGAACCACAGCACCGAGGTTTTAGGCTGAATGAGCATCCAGCACCATCTTCCTATGAAACGTTCCTTTAAAATGAAAGGTAGTGTCATGACTGAGTGTAAAACTGATGCAGACTTAATGTCTGTTTTATGACATGAAATTGACTTTTTATCTTTTAACAGAAAATGTTCTTTTTCTAATTGAAATAAAAACTAATAGTTCTTCAAAGCCTTCACCAAAACGTTTCACATCCCTGAACTTTACTAAATATTACAGATCCTTACTAAACCCTCGCACCGTCATCCCACAATCTCCCTGAATCGAAGTCTATTATCTTGTGATACTTAATGGACCATTATTGCTGGACACAGGCGCAGATGGATGCTTAACTTCATCCATCCCTTGTGTCAATCAGCCGTGTAATTGTGTTTCTTTTTGAGCTCCTTGTGGATTTGTTTCTGGATGTGGTGAAACTACCAGAAACCTGTGGGGAAGTCTTCTACAGTATGGCTCACATGGACCAGTGACAGAAACAAACTCTAGAAGAGAAACGCTGTAGTAACGGTAGCTACAAGAGTGGCCCATCTGAGCGTTTGTAAAACATTGTTAAAAATCGTTTCTCCACTAAAACTCATACCCGTTGTTTTTTGCATGACCAGTAAAAATGCAACTTTTTAATTAAACACATCTGTTTGGTCAGCTGAAATTTTCTGGCCTTGACTGTGATTTAATCTCACCTCACAGGGAATATGCAGAACGGTAAAAGAGCAGCAGGCTGGGGATTAAACGAAAGCTACATGAAGCTCAAAGATCAGAGAGAGGGATTAAAGCAAAGAAAGCATAGGGAGGGGGGCACGGTGGGAGGGTCACACAACAGCCCGAGGCGAGGGGGAGAAAATGAGCCAAAAAGGGGTGATGATCACTTTGTGTTGTTTTATAGGTACTGTTGAACAAGTGGAGTCTCCTCCTCCACTGGTCCTGTTGCAGACCCCTCAGTCCTTCCTCCAGGCACAGCATATGTGAGCACATGTTGGTGTATGTTGCAGGATATCTCCATCCCTATAACCATGAAATTTTCTTCGTCCCCTGACAATAAAGATTTTTTTGGTGGAGTTTTTACTAGAGCACGGGGAGTCTTCGTTATGTTTGGTTGATTCCTGTAGATTTGTGAAACAACTTAACAAGATTTCATTGTAACTGAAGGCTTGTAGGAGATTCACAGCAGGTCACTGGATCATTATTCTCAGCAGAAATCAGACTTCACCTTGGTCACAGGTTTCCAAGCTTGGTTGTTCCTCAGGGTCTCCAAAACTGCTCAAATACTTTATCAGGGAAAAGCCCCAGCCACCTCCTCTGAATTCTGGTGTCCTGAATCAGGACACTTATTTGCAACACTTGGATTCTTGATTTTATATTGTCTCATAGTTTCAGTGTCCACAATGTCAACACGTCTTAACTCTGGCGCCATGTTTCATGCTTACTGTATAATTCATTCTACCAGAGTCAATCAATGATAAGTAAATATCATATGTTCACAGACAAGCTCCACCCAAAAACCTCAATCAAAATACTACTGAGAAAGGGATACCTTGTGAAACTCCATCAAGTTTAACTCGCTGAGTTGAGCTCCTCAGTAAAAGCAACCTGGTCCCAAACCACATCAACTACACAGATAATACGCAGACTAAAAAGGCATGGATCCCAACATGGAGGAGCACAATGTCAGATCAGTAAAATAGTTCTTTTCCACTGTTTGTCGCTTAATCGGGGCAGGGTAGTGGGGACAACAGCCTCCGAAGAAAAAACCCAGGCACCTCTCACCCCAACTGCAACCTCCAGCTCACCCGGGAGGATCCCAAGGTGTTCCCTGTCCAGCTGTGAGATTTAGTCTCTCCAGCAACTCCGGGGACTGGCTCAGGGTCTCGTTCCGGTGGGCCATCCCCGAAACACTTCACAAACGATAGTGAGGCAATCATTTTATTTTAACAGCCCTAAGAATAACTAAAGGAGCTTTACTGTAGAAATGAGTCAATTTATCCTTAAAATGAACAAAAGTACAGCAGTTCTTTTATCTTTTTTTCCAAATAATTTTTTTTCCATTTTGGGTTTTTGAGGTTGTTGGAGTCTATCCTGGCCAGTTAGCAGGCATGAAGAAGGGTAGACCGTGTACAGGTCACTGCTCTGTCACAAGGTCAAGCAGACGGACAGACAACCACCCCCTCATATACACATAATGCACACTGAAAGGCCGTGTTCTTTCCGTGTTCCATGTTCTGTGACTTCCAACCTAAATCCTGAAGACCCTGAGAAAAACTCTGGCTGATAATAATTCTTATTCAAAACATCATGAGTTTTAGAAACAAACTACTGGAGCTAAAAATAATTGAACACTTTTACATCATCTGTGCTGGTGAACCCCTGCAAATCAAATCTTTTTTTTTCCTTCACCGCCTGATGTAGATGACCTTTTCACAGGTTTGTTGTAGAGATTTGATTCTTAACTGTTAGTAAAAACGTTTTTATCTGATACATTTTAACAGTTTCTTTTAACTCGAGCTACATCAAACTAGTTTTCAAAAATAAAACATTCAGCATTTATTAAACCTGTTGTGATTTTTATCCATAAATTGAATCTAAAATGAGGAAACATTATTAATCATATCTGAAGATGATTAACTGTGTGCTATTATTATCCTCTGTCAGCAAAATCTCATTAAGCCAGACAGACACTGACACGGGACGGCCTGGGGTGTTTAATTGGGGTCATCTTAAGAACAAGGTCCCCTTTTATTAAAGAGCATGTTGACCTCTGATCTGTGACGCCTAGTCCCCGCTGGAGCTGATTGTCCCGGAACAAAAGGACCTGCAGGCCAGCGAGCTGATCTACAAGTGCTGGAGCACTAGGGGTTGGCCATGTTACCATACGTTCATGTCTGGAGCTTTTAGACCAAGCTTCACTACACACACACACACACACACACACACACAAATACACACACACAGTGAGAGTACAAAATCATTGGATTAAGTCTTTTTTAATTGGTTGAATAATAGATTTGAACTGAGCTTTCACTAAGCGTACGTTTACTGTCAGTGTAAAGAAAGTGTGAGAAATAAATGTAGAATTCCTATTAATATTATAAGTATTTTATTTCTAGTAAAACATAAAAAGTTACACTTGGTACATATTTTATACGGGCTGTACGGTGGTGCAGTGGTTAGCACTGTGGCATCGTCGCAAGAAGGTCAGGTTTCAAATATCAGGAGGGGATGAGGCTTGAGACACTGGGTTTTCTGTGTGGAGTTTGCATGTTCTCAATGTGTATGTGTGGGTTTTCTCTGATTTCCTCCCACCCTCCAAAACATGTATGTTAAGTTGATTGGCTGCTATGAAATTGTGTGTGTGTGTGTGTGTGTGTGTGTGTGTGTGTAAGGCCTTGCAGCAGACTGGCGACCTGTTCAGAATGTACCCTGTCTCTCGCCTTAAATCAGCCGGGATAAGCTCCGGCACACCGCGTAATAAGTGATTCAGAAGACGAATGAATGAAGAAGATGAATTTGACTCGCTGTCTGATGTGAACGGCTCTCTTGTACTCATACCCCAACATCTCTATCATGTTGAGCTCGGGAGTTTGACAGAGCCACAGCTGAAGATGTTTTCTGTTCTGTTGTTTATTAATTTATATTTTTGGGTTAGTGTCCAGTTGAATCCTCCACCCACTGCTGAGCTGGACACTAGCGGATCCCACCTGTATATCTGTCCTGACTTGTGAGACTTGAACCTCATCTTGTGAAATTAGATTGAAAGTGAACACAAGATTCTTTCTATTCATTGAATATAAAATCATAATACTTGTAATAATAATAAAAAAAAATATTTGTAAGACACTTTATATCTCCAGTAGAGATCTCAAAGTGCTACAATGACCAAAAGGAACAACACACAGGAAAATTAAATAAAACCACAAAAACAACACGAAAAACTTTGCGGAAAAGCCTTTAGAAATAAAAATGTCTTCAGTCTTTTTTTAAAAACCTCAACGCTCTATGGACCCCTCAAGCTCTCTGGAAGATCGTTCCAGAGCCGTGGAGCAGCTGCCTGGAAGGCCCTGTCCCCCTTAGTGGAGAGTTTGGTCCTTGGTTGGTGCAGGCAGTAGGAGGAGGAGGAGGAGCGCAGGTCTTGGACAGTGGTGCGGAGGGTTAGGAGTTCTTGGAGATAAACAGGTGCAGTACCGTGTATGCACTGATGGGTGAGGAGGCAGACCTTGTACTGAATTCTGTATTTAACGGGAAGCCAGTGGAGGGATTTGATGATGGGAGTGATATGGTCATTTGTTCTAGACCGGGGTGTGGTCGGGGGTTTTATTTGTGGGTTACAAAGGGACCTAGCATACAATTAAAGAGCAGATACATGCTGTGGATTGACAAATATTACTGAGAGAAAATAATGAAATAAAACAAAAAAAAGAATATCTCCATTATTTTCCTGCCTGATGACGCTGCTAAGACAATGTCATTGACCCTCATGGTGAAGAAAACACCTCAGAAAGTTTCATCTGTCCACTGAAAAAGTTTTCTAATAACAGGGAAAAAAAAAACATTTAAAAAGTCTATTATGTACTTTCTTCATGTTTGACGGGACAGATTAAAACATTTGACCGGCTGCATTTGGCCCCCGGGCCAGACCTTCGTGTGTTGATGGTGACTGTTTCTACCTGGTAGACAAGCGACGGTGTTTACTTACCAGGGGTTTACTTCAAAATCTACCCGTTAAAGCAAATTCGAACTGAGGAATAGAATAAAAAGAAGAAAAAGCATTGTGTTTGTGTTTGAAGTTTTTCCGTTAATCTTGCATCTCCCATCTGCAAATCACGTCTTCTCAGTCAATTCAGACAACAGATTTGCTGCCAGGTGATAGTGACTCTGTGAATAAACCCTTTTTGTCTTTGTTATGAAGACAACGGGGAACGCTGGACTCAAACTGACTCAGGCCCCCCGATATCTCCTCAGTTTTCTGCGGCGTGTGCTGCTTCTCTTTGTTTAAAAGACCATCTTTTGTTTCGAAGCGTGTGTGTTACTCATGTAACGTGGATTGGATAACATGGCTGAACGGGCGGGATGTTTCAAATCTAGAGTGTGTGTGAGGTTGTTATTGTATAAAACCTCACTTCTCGACGTCCTTCTGCATCACAATGAGATCACAATCAGTGTCAAGATCCCGAGGAGGATTCAGATTGATGGAATCTGGTTTTCTGAAATTAGGAGTGGAGTTTTTTTTTTGCTCATTTGCAGGGTGCACAGAACTCGTGCACAAATTGAAACGCGTTGTTAAAATAAACATTGCACTAAAAATCAAACAAACTGGAGTGATTTTTTTCACCAACTGGAGTCAAAATTATGTTAAGTAAAAAAAACACAGTTTTGTCTCCAGAAAAAAAAAAAACAGTAACAAAAGATGTTTAAAAGACACGTAAAAAACATCTTTTATATCGTAAATACTGATAAGATGTGGACGTGTTCATGTGAGTCCTGAACAAACTAGAATCTGATTGTTGGTTGTTTTCAATCCTCATATGAAATTTTTTTTATTTTGTACCAGTAAAACCAGCAGGAACGATCCTGATCACTGGTGAGGATGACCTGGGTTGTAGTTGTTTGAGTGAAGTCATGAAGAACAAAAAAAGACTGAAACATATTTAGAAGATAAACTTGTGATCAAGAGCAACTGAAATAATTAGATTTCCATCAACATGACACATCGAAACCCAACGTGAACCAGCACCGGAGAGTGTCCTGCACGGAGCAGCAGGTACATCATGCCAGCTTCGTTCTACACGATGATAAATCACTAGTGTGCACGGAGACACTGCCATGATGGATCATTTGAATCAGCACAGTGTTACTAATTATCAGGTCAGGGGCTGATCGCTCTGAACGTCAACACCCATAATCAAATGCTGCTTTTGAGTAGGATGCCAATAAGGACCCTGCATGCTAAGAGGCCGCCTGCAGATTGCCTGCGATCACTATCGACCGAGCGGCAGGGAAATGTCTGCAGTGATTGTGGGCTAAAGCCGCTGAGCTGTGTGGCTGATTGGAAGAATAATGGACCTGCAGTTTTAGGAGCGGATTAGAAATTAAAGCTCTGGTTTGTTGGTCCTCTGAAATCTCTTTGATGAACTTTCAGAGACGTGGTTCCAGTCACCGTCAGGTTCAGATTTTGGACCCTTGTTAATAACATCCTGTTGTTTGGATGTTGCTTCATTTAACAACAAATAAAATGACATTTCTGCTTCATCAGAAAGACAAAACTTTCTATTCTTTCCGTCTGAGGAATTAAAACTTTACCTTTAGGTCTATTGAATAGTTTTGACTCGGTGATTAAACTTAGGCATCACGGTGGCGCAGTGGGTAGCATAGTGGCCTCGCAGCAAGAAGGTTGTGGGTTCGAGTCCCATTTGGGGACGGGGTTTGGAACACTGTCCTTTCTGTGTGGAGTTTGCATGTTCTCCCCGTGTTTGTGTGGGTTTCCTCCCACCCTCCAAAGACATACATGCTAGGATAATTGGCCGGTGCCAAATTGCCCCTAGAAATGAGTGTGTGTGTGAATGGTTGTATGTGTGTGGCCCCGCGACAGACTGGCGACCTGTTCGGGATGTACTCTGCCCTTCGCCTTAAATTGGCCGGGATGGACTCCGGCACCCCCCGTAACCCTAAAAGAGAAAGACAGATAAGAAAATGACTGACTGATTAAACTTGAAATCATCTGCTAAACGTAGTGTTGATTTGTCAGTACACCCCAAAAAATCACAAGTTCTCAACTTGTAGAAAATGAAAATACCCTCAATGAATGAATCAAAGAACTGTGTGAATGCTATCACCAAACGAAAGCTTTGGGAGGGTTTCATCAACGTCCTACCTGGAAACGTACATGCTGGACTGTAGGTGGAAGGAAGTGTGTGAACGTGTGAGTGAATGAATGGGATCTGTTCACCCATAAAGAACATGGTATGGTTTGTTTATAAAAGTAAGAAAATGCTCAATAAAAAAGATTTTATAAAAAAAAGAATCATTAGTTAATTGGGGTCACTGTCTGATCACCTGCCAGACTCACCTGGATCGTCTATCATATATGGAGGACAGGAGTTACACGTCAAGTGTCCAAGTCCTACTGGCACACACCACTGGCACTGTCCCTGGCACTGTCCCTGGCACCTGCCTACTGTCCAATAATCTGGATTCATTGGAGATTACGAGTGAGTTTGGCTCAGTTTTTTCCAAAATATTTAATTTCCTTTGTTTGTAGAAGTATTGGTGGCACGGTGGCGCAGTGGTCTCACAGCTTGAAGGTTGGGGTTCGAATCCTGGGATGGGGACAAGACCTGGAACACTGGCCTTTCTGTGTGGAGTTTGCAAGTTCTCCTTGTGTATGTGTGGGTTTACTCTGGTCCCCCCACCACCACCCTCCAAAAACATAAATGGAAGGTTGATTGACTGCTATGAAATTGCCCCTTGGAATGAGTGTGTGTAGCCCTGCAACCTGTTCAGGGGATGGGCTCCGGTGCCCCCTGTAACCCCACCAGAGAATAAGTGGTTCAGAAGATGAATGTTTGTAGAACTGCATGATTTACTGGTTACAGTTTTAATCTGGAATGGAAGGCAGCGCCACGACTGGTGGGACTGGGCCACAAAGACCTGTTTTTCTCCTGCTGTTCGCACTCACTGTGGGACCTCGGCGTCCCCCATGGAGACTTGTCACCAGGTTGTCACAACACGAGGCGCTGGATCACAGATCAATAAATAGAGACAAGATGAACGAGGTCAGTGAGAGGGAGAAGATGGATGGAGAGTCCTGTTTGCTCTCCTCTTAACTCTCTGGTCTGCATTACCTGGATCAGAGAGCACACACTCCCAGTGGGGCACACACACACACACACACACACACACACACACACACACACACACACACACACTGAACAGGACACGAGCATTTACATAGTCAGAGAGGAAACAGAACAGTCAATTTTATACCACTTAGCTGTTCGTTTAGAGTTCATCTTTTCAGTCTAATCCACTTTTTGTTTTGATTAACAACATCGAGACGAAAGGAGGAAATCTTTGAAGGAGATTTAAAAACAAACGTGACTCATTTAAATCACGCTGTGAGATTGTTTTTATAACCTTAAAAAAAACTTCTGGGAAAAGTTAGAAACTCAGTTGATTTTTTTTTTTTTTAGATCTGTTTAACATTTCTTTCACTTCACACATGTTTATTCTTTCAAAATATATTTATCTGCAAAACCAAAAAATAAAAATCAGAGAAAGTTGATCCTCCAGGTGTTAGAGGAGCCAAACAAGGTAGTTCAGGCATCTGGTCTGGACGCCTTGCTGGGTGAGGTGTTCTGTCCAGAGCCCACTGGAGGGTTCCATGTCTCGCAGCTGGACAGTAACGGCATCGGCATCCTCCTGCACAAACTAGAAGATGTGGCCCAGGTGAGTCTGGACGTCTTGATAAGGCTGCTCAATCCCAAAACCCAACACCGGACAAGAGGCAAGAAGATACTCTGAAATCTTCTAAGGATAAACACCCAAACTGTCAGTCACATGTTGGACGCTCCTGAACTTTGCGGGTTTCACATATTTGGACCACAGTTTTTGGAACAATTTTTAAATCCAAAGACCCTGAGATACAAACTGATCCAGGGGAACCACAGCCCTGATCTTGTCGAGGTTTAAACTTTCTTTGCATAATAATTTGGAACACCGTGTGGTTGTAGTTCCACAAAATCCCAGTAACTAATCAACCAAGCGTCCATGTTCATGGAGGACATGAGGAACTCACAAATACTCCTTCTTCTCCTTTCGGCATTTCCCTTGAGGGGTCGCAACAGCAAGTCAGTTTCTTCCATCTAACCCTATCTGCTGCATCCTCTTCGGTCACACCAACTATCTTCATGTCTTCCTTCACTGTATCCATGAACCTCCTCTTTGGTCTTCCTCTAGTCCTCTTTCCTGGTGGTTCCAAATCCAGCATCCTTCTTCTGATGTACTCTCTCTCTCTCCTCTGCACATGTCCAAACCATCTCAGTCTGACCTCTCTGACTTTAAAACCTCTAACATGTGCTGTTCCTCTGATCCTGTTCATCCTGGTCACTCCCAGAGAGATCCTCAGCATCTTCATCTCTGCCATCTCTGTTTCCTGTCTTTTCCTCAGTGACACTGTCTCTAGACCAATCAGCATGGCCGCTCTCACCACGGTTTTGTACACTTTCCCTTTCATTCTAGCTGAAACTCTTCTGTCACACATTACACCTGATACTTTTCTCCACCCGTTCCAGCCTGCCTGAACACGCTTCTTCACCTCTTTTCCACACTCTCCATTGCTCTGGACTGTTGATCCGAGATTCTTAAAATCTTCCACCTTCTTTATCTTTTCTCCCTGTAACCTCACTTTTCCATTTGGATCCTTCTCATTCACACACATGTACTCTGTTTTACTCTGACTAATCTTCATTCCTCTTCTTTCTAGTGCAAACCTCCACCTCTCCAGCTTTTCCTCCACCTCTTCCCTCCTCTCACTACAGATCACAATGTCATCTGCAAACATCATTGTCCATGGAGATTCCTGTCTGACCTCGTCTGTCAGCCTGTCCATCACCATAGCAAACAGCAAAGGGCTCAGAGCAGATCCTTGGTGCAGTCCCACCCCCACACTGAACTCCTCTGTCTCACCTACAGCACACCTCACCACTGTCTTACAGCCCTCATACATGTCCTGCACTGCTCTAACGTACTTCTCCGTCACACCAGACTTCCTCATACAATACTATAGTTCTTCTCTAGGTACCATGTCATACACTTTCTCTAGATCTACAAAGACACAGGGCAGCGCCTTCTGACCTTCTCTGTACTTCTCTATCAGCATACTCAAGGCAAATTCTGCATCTGTAGTGCTCTTTTTAGGCATAAAACCATACTGCTGCTCACAAATTCTTACTTCAGACCTTAGACAACTTTTTCCCATAACTTCATCGTTTCACTGATCAGTTTAATTCCTCTGTAGTTACCACAACTCTGCACATCTCCCTTGTTCTTAAAAATAGGAACCAGCACACTTCTTCTCCATTCATCAGGCATCTTCTCACTTTCTAATATCCTGTTAAACAGCCCAGTCAGAAACTCTACTGCCACCTCACCTAAACACTTCCATACTTCTATAGGGATTCCGTCAGGGCCGAGAGCCTTTCCACTCTTCATCCTCTTCAGTGCCCTCTTTATTTCTACCTTACTAATCCTAGCCACTTTCCGGTCCACTATGGTAACGTCTTCTACTCTTTGTTCTCTTTCATTTTCTTCATTCATCAACTCTTCAAAGTACTCTTTCCATCTTCCCATCACATTACTGGTATCTGTCAAAAGGCATCCATTCCTGTCTTTAATCACCCTAACTTGCTGCACATCCTTCCCATCTTTGTCTCTCTGTCTTGCCAACCTGTATAGGTCCATCTCTCCCTCCTTGCTGTTCAGCCTAACGTATAGGTCATCATAGGCTACTTGTTTGGCCTTTGCCAACCTCTACTTTAACCTTATGCTGTATCACCATGTACAATTGCCTATTCTCTTCAGTCCTCTCAGTGTCCCACTTCTTCTTAGCCAGCTTCTTTCTTTTGATACAATCCTGCACCTCCTCATTCCACCACCACGTCTCTCCATCTATCTTCCTTCCCGATGACACACCAAGTACTCTCTTGCCTGTCTCCCTGATCGCATTAGCTGTAGTTGTCCAGTCATCTGGAAGCTTCTCCTGCCCACCAAGAGCCTGTCTCAACTCCTTCATAAAGTTCAAGCAGCAGTCTTCCTTTTTCAGTTTCCACCATTTAGTCTTCTGCACTCCCTTCATCTTCTTAGACTTCCTCACTGCTATGGTCATCTTACACACGACCATCCTGTGCTGTTTGGCTACACTGTCTCCTGCTACAACTTTGCAATCATTAATCTCCTTCAGATTACACCGCCTACACTAAATGTAATCTACCTGTGTTCTCCTTCCTCCACTCTTGTAAGTCACCCTGTGTTCCAGCCTTTTCTTGAAGAAAGTATTCACTACAGCCAATTCCATTCTTTTTGCAAAGTCGATCACCATCTGACCTTCTGCATTCCTGTTCTGGATACCAAACCTGCCCATCACCTCCTCATCATCTCTGTTTCCTGCACCAAAGTGGCCATTAAAGTCTGCTCCAATAACAACTCTCTCACTTCTAGGGATGCTCTGGATTGCCTCATCAAGGTCTGACCAAAATTTCTCTTTCTCCTCGACCTCACATCCTACCTGTGGCGCATACCCACAAACAACGTTGAACATTACCCCTTCAATTTCTAGCTTGAGGCTCATCACCATGTCTGACCTTCTTTTTACCTCCAGAACATTCCCAACTAATTCTTCCTTCACTATAACTCCTACACCATTCCTCTCTCTATCGACACCATGATAGAACAACTTGAACCCCGCTCCTAGACTTCTAGCCTTGCTACCTTTCCATCTAGTCTCCCGGACACACAGGATGTCTACTTTCCTTCTCTGCATCATGTCAACTAACTCTCTACTTTTACCCGTCATAGTCCCAACATTCAAAGTTCCTACCCTAAGTCCTAGACTCTTCATGTTTCTCTTCTCTCTCTTCCTCCTCTTCTTCTTTGACCTCTTCTTCTTTGACCACCAGTAGTCCAATTTCCACCGGCACCCTGTTGGTCAACAGCACCGGTGGCAGTCGTTGTTAACCCGGACCACGACCGATCCGGTATGGTATTCTTGAACTGAGTTGCATATTTTAACTCACAAATACTCAAACTTCTAAATAAATAAATTAAAAAAAACCTTCTGCAACCCCCTGGTCAGAACCCTGGTGTGAGAAACAAGATCACGAGCCCACCGACCGATTCACAAACTTTCCACCTCTGACTGGGTAGAAAGTTGGTGAAAAAGTTTTATTTTTAAACAATAGAAAGTGTTTATTTGGGGAGATGAGTTCAGAATGCTGTGGCTCATGAGTTTTAGATGAACCATGTTCCTTCTTTTTAGTTGACATATCTCCATAGATCCCCACAATGTCAGAAAGACACTCACAGCTTTTTAATTGGAGAAGACGGCCTCCACATCACAGCCCGGCTTACTGGTCGCCACCGCCTGAGTGTGTAACCGTAGTATCCATCATTTATGTCATCATCTTTCTTTCATGGAAGCCAGTTGCTGTTTGTTTGCTGACATGTGTCATGCAAACACAGGGTCAGGTCTCAGTCCCTGCCGTCCCTCCCATCCCTGCCGTCCCTGCCGTTGGACACAGGAGAGCCAAGCTCCATGTCCTCTGACTGACACCCGTTATCCTCACGACTGCTGCTGGGCTCTTTAGCTGCGCTGGATCGCCCAAGGCTGCACGCCGAGTACAGGGGTGAGCGAGGACGACAGGTCCCCCAACACCTGCTCATCCTCCACACCACGTCCCAGCCTGTGACCTCACAGCCTGACCTGTCTCTGATCAGTTTGCTGCATATTTCCAGGTCAGTCGAAGGAGAACAACTTTAATATTTCATCTTCGGGGCTTTCTGAAATCCACCAGCAATTCTTGCATTTCTATCGCCCCAAAGCAGTGAATGACAGATACATAGCCCCAAATAAAAGATTCAGCACATAGCAGTGACAGACACCCCACCAGCACATGCAGGTTAGAAATGGTGCAAAGCCTCATGTTGATCTGCGTCCTTTATCAAATAATCATGCTGCTTCTTTCTGGCTTCGTCTTTATTTTCTGTCAAGTTTCCTTTTTTTATTTCCAGAACCAGACTTAAACCTTTGAGGTGACAAATGAAGCAAACTTTGACCAAGATGTAGATTCATGATGAACCCCCCCAAATCATATCCATCGATTTAATGAAGGACTTTATGTAAAATACTGAGATGACAAAGGAACCAAAACTACCCTGATAAACGTATAATATGTGGAGGATAAATACGGATCAAAAAAGATCCTCACATTCCAAGAAAAAAAAACTTGGATTGTCGATGAAAAGGCAGGAAAAAAAAAATCCCTATTTTTTCAGCTCAAATGAATGTTGAGCATAAACTAAAAATATTTGACACAATATTTGTTTCATATTTGACTCATTTTAAAAAACTCGTTTGTTTTTCAGCTACAAAACCATTAAAAATATATTCATTTGAATTTAAAACACAAAATCCAACGTCTTCACATCTAAAAAACAAATAATAATGCGTCTAAATTCAAAATTAGAGTTTATTTATGTTTAAACAAAAATCGAAGGATATTTTTTAATTAAAAAAATAATCAAAGGATTTTTTTTTAATTAAAAAAAATAATCAAAGGATGTTTTTTTTAATTCAACTGAGAATCACAAAAAAAATATTGTCCTTTGTTTAATTTTCAGACATTTGATTCAAATAAACATTTAAAATCTAACGATTTCTAATAATTAAAGTAAATGAAAGTTGATTTTTTGATGGAGTTTTGAAGAAAGTTATTGGGTTTTTTTTAATCCGCCAGGAAAACAAAAGAATTCATTTTTACATGAGCTCAAAATCTAATCAGATTATTTAACGAACAGATATGAAATTTAAAATGTTTATCTTACTTTATTCAATCAGTTATTTATAAAAACACACTGTTAAAAACATACGTGAAAATTGTTCTTTTTTTAAAAAAAAATCAATCATTAATCCAATTTGTAAAAAAAGTGATAACGAGAAACTTTTTAATCACAAATTTCTTCCCTTTCAAAAAGATTTGATTAATTTTGTTAATGTGTAGCTGATGAATGATACTGTACATGAGCTGGAGTGTGTGTGTGGGTGGGGTGGGGGGGGGAATGAGGGTAAATTAAATGATCTCATTTACGTTTAGTTTCATTCAATATTTCATTATTTTTTTCATCTCCACATATTTTTTTTCTGATCGACGTCATCCTTCAAAAAACAGTCATTTATAAAGAAATAATTCATTGAAATAAAAAATATTCAAAACTTTGATTTAATTATTAAAGAGTTTTTATACATTTTCTTTAAAGAAATGACCATTTTAAAGTAAATGTTTGTATTTTTTTATGAACAGTTTAAATTAGAGTGAGTTAGAATAAAAACATATTAGTTTTAACATAAAATGTGGAAATAAATCCACTGAGATCCAGTTATTCCACTTGTAGACACTCTCCCTGGAAGGGTCTCAGAGGTGTCGTAAAGACGGAGAGTGGTGGTCTGAGGGAAGGAAAGGAAGACTAATGGATATCAGACTAATGGCAAAACTATTCCAGCAATTAGAACGAGAGAGAGAGAGAGAGAGAGAGAGAGAGAGAGAGAGAAAGAGAGGACTGGTGATGAAGGTCCAGGAGTCACTCCCACCCCTCAGACCCCAACTCATCTATTCATCACCTGGAAAACTCGGATGTCTTTTTATTTACACTGACTGGAGAAAAATAAAAGAGTTTGGAGGTTTAGAACGGAGAAAAATGTATTCAGGGTTTTATTGTTTTCTATTAATAGTTCTTGTAAAATATGCATCGTTGTTTGAGTTCGTTTTAAATTAAAAACCTATCAAATAAATCAACAGTCGAGATGAAAAATTTGCCAAAAATATTGGGAAATGATTTAAAACACCTCGAGAAAATAAAAGAATGAAATAAAATGATTTATTAATGTTACTTATTAGTGAAACATTCATAAAAAAAGAGTAAAAATATTTCAGTGAAAATAGAAACGAATAAATGAAAGTTTATCAACGTTGAAAGGTTAACTATTCTTCTCCTTCCATCATTTCCCTTCAGGGGGCGCCACATCAAGTCAGTTTCTTCCATCTTATCCTATCTGCTGCATCTTCTTCGGTCACACCAACTATCTTCATGTCTTCCTTCACTGTATCCATGAACCTCCTCTTTGGTCTTCCTCTAGTCCTCTTTCCTGGTGGTTCCAAACCCAGCATCCTTCTTCTGATGTACTCTCTCTCTCTCCTCTACACATGTCCAAACCATCTCAGTCTGACCTCTCTGACTTTAAAACCTCTAACATGTGCTGTTCCTCTGATCCTGTCCATCCTGGTCACTCCCAGAGAGATCCTCAGCATCTTCATCTCTGCCATCTCTGTTTCCTGTCTTTTTCTCAGTGACACTCTCTCTAGACCAATCAGCATGGCCGCTCTCACCACACTGTCTCTAGACCAATCAGCATGGCCGCTCTCACCACACTGTCTCTAGACCAATCAGCATGGCCGCTCTCACCACGGTTTTCTACACTTTTCTTTTCATTTTAGCTGAAATTTTAAGCATAAAATTTGTGAAACAAACCATAAAAAACACTTAAGTTTTACGAGGTCATCGTGGCACCACCCTAGACCATAAAGAGATTTGATTCAGGACGTGTTTTATCAGAATCACAAGTACTTTATGGATCCCACACGTGGAAAATCTGTGTTAACATGTGCATTTGCACCTGTGTCTCCTCTTCCCCCTTGTTACTATAAGCCCTGATGAAAATTTGTGTGTTAACATGATCACAAAAACACATGAGCCATATGGAGGTGGAGATTCAAGACTCAGACACAAACCCAGTTCTACCCATTTTTTTGCAGTCAGGAAGGAGTTTGAAAGAGCAGCCGGCTCCTGTCGACTGGAAACCAACCTGGGCTGGTTTGAGTCATGACAGGCCTGGCAGGACCTGACAGGTGGGGTGCCCAATGAGAACCGGAAGCTGAAGTGCTGACGTGGAGGAACCAGGCGTGGAGGTGACGCCAACAGCAGGATAGAAGACAAAAGTGTGAAGTACACCAGGGATTATGTAACAAGGGGGAAGAGGAGACACAGGTGTAAACACTGAGGACATTGAATTGGGACAGGCCGAATCAGGGCAAAAGGCAGGATTAGGAGGAATGATCTTTATAAATTGATTATTAAATCTGCCGTCATTGGTAAAACTTCTCGATGTATTAAAAATAAAAATGATGAATGAATAACCGTAGTCTCTGTGAGGTTTCGGGGATGAATGAGACTTCTGGTTCAAATCGAAGCCACATTCTGCTCACCAAACATTCTAAAATACGGCGGTAGATAAAATCCATCCTCTCCTTGTTTTTTTTTAACATTGTCCGGTCTTTCTTCAAAAGTCTGTGTTGAAAATGGCCAACGCTTTATCGACAACAAAATCTGTTTTTTTTTTTCCCTTCCTTTTATGTTTATCGTCTCATAAAATATATTTTACACCAACAAGATATTTATCAGCAGCATTAACTGTAGAAGAGGTGGAGTAAAAGAGAGTGACATCACTCCGTCAAAATGAAGCTAATTCACACCATTTCTGCCCGCGTCAACGTGGCTCATATCTCAGAAATACACAAGAGGTTACTTCCTATTTGGCACACAAGCAAAAGCCACCATGCTGTCAGTCAGTCACCTCCTTATCCGTCTATCCATTCTGCAGTTGTGAAGTGCAAGAGCCCATTTCAGCTGATTCAAGGCGAGGGGCAGGGCACACCCTGAACAAGTCGCCAGTCTGTTGCGGGGCCACACACACATACAACCATACATTCATTCATAGGAGCAATCATATAGTGGTCAATAAACCTAGCATGCAAGTTTTTGGAGGGTGGGAGGAAACCGGAGTACCCGGAGGAAACCCACACATACACGGGGGGAACATGGAAACTCCACACAGGGGGAGACGGTTACAGATGGTAGCTCAGTGGTAAGGCATTCGCCCGCAGACCGGAAGTTCGCAGGCTCGATTCCCACTGAGTTCACGTCTAGGGTCCTTCAAGAAGACATCCAACCCTCCGTTTCTCCCACCATTGGTGCTGTCGTGGCAGCCTGCTGCGGTGTAAGGAATGCAGCACACAAATTTCACCAGTGAGGAATGAATAGAATATTTAAAAATTAAAAAAAAAAAAGTTCCAGGACTTGAACCCACAACCTTCATGCTGTGAGGCCACTGTGATGCCCACCACCAAATATTATCTCTTTGTTATTTCTCAAGCTGATAGTGATGACATGAAGATCAGAGCAGTAGAGAACAGGGTGGGTACGGGTACTTGGAGAGGTTCTGTAGAGAACAGGGTGGGTACTTGGAGAGGTTCTGTAGAGAACAGGGTGGGTACTTGGAGAGGTTCTGTAGAGAACAGGGTGGGTACTTGGAGAGGTTTTGTAGAGAACAGGGTGGGTACGGGTACTTGGAGAGGTTCTGTAGAGAACAGGGTGGGTACTTGGAGAGGTTCTGTAGAGAACAGGGTGGGTACTTGGAGAGGTTCTGTAGAGAACAGGGTGGGTACGGGTACTTGGAGAGGTTCTGTAGAGAACAGGGTGGGTACTTGGAGAGGTTCTGTAGAGAACAGGGTGGGTACGGGTACTTGGAGAGGTTCTGTAGAGAACAGGGTGGGTACTTGGAGAGGTTCTGTAGAGAACAGGGTGGGTACTTGGAGAGGTTCTGTAGAGAACAGGGTGGGTACTTGGAGAGGTTCTGTAGAGAACAGGGTGGGTACTTGGAGAGGTTCTGTAGAGAACAGGGTGGGTACGGGTACTTCTGACACACACTAACTTTCATTACAGCGTCTGGATGCAATTTTAATGAAGACGTTTCACAAATCTTCCTACTAATTAAACACGGAGTCGTTAGTTAGGACGGCACGTTCACACTGTGGAGAGAAAAAAAAAAAAAACCACAAGGTGGACATGGCACGGTAACAAAAATACAAACTTAGAAGGTGTGGGTGGATTTAATTAATTATGATTATAAAGGAATTAATTAATCATAATATTAATGTTGAGAAACAATCAATTTGATCAGATATTCTAAACAATTCTCATAAAAATTCAATCAAACTTTTAAAAAGCACACGTGCAGATTAAAAATCATCAATGTTTTCCTCATTTGATTTATTTATAATTATTATCATTTTGATTAAATTAACCCTTTAAAGAAAGGGTTTATCTGAAGAAACTCATCATTCACAACTTCAAAACATGCAAAACGGGCAGCAAGGTGGTGCAGTGGTTGGCACGGTGACCTCAGAGGAAGAAGCTTTGAATCCTGGGTGGGGACAAGGTTTGAAACACTGACATTTCTGTGTGGAGTTTGCATGTTCTCCTCATGTATGCGTGGGTTTCCTCCCACCCTCCAAAAACATACATGTTAGGTTGATTAGCCACTATGAAACTGCTCCTAGGAATGAGTGGTTGTGTGTGTGTGTGTGTGTGTGTGTGTGTGTGTGTGTGTGTGTGTGTGTGTGTGTGTGTGTGTGTGTGTGTGTGTGTGTGTGTGTGTGTGTGTGTGTGTGTGTGTGTGTGTGGCCTTGCGACAGACTGGCAACCTGTTCGGCGTGTACCCTGCCTCTTGCCTTAAACCAGCCGGGTAGGTTCTGGCACCCCCAGTGACCCTCTTGAGGATAAGCGGTTCAGAAGACGAAACAAAACAAGAAAATAAACTAATTTTCAAACCAACTGATTTCTGTTTCATGGTGTTTAAACAACACACCTCAGTGTGTACGGATCATTTAAACATCACAGTCACTTCGTTCCAAACATGTCTGTAAATAAATGAAGTTGGTATGAACCTGTTGTACCCCGGTGCGGATGTGGAGGAGTGGGAGTTTCTCCTGTTAATTTGCTTGATGATGTTTTGATTAGAACAGCTTGTTGAGCTCATTAGTCTTCTGTGTGTTAAGTAGATGAAGTGTTAATTACTGGGAGGTGGGATCACTGTTTCATCATGTCAAGAGATTTGCCCCAGCTGGTCCCCCTAGCCCCCCCTCGTCTGTCTCTGTCTTCATTAAGTGAACATCAGGTGCAAATTAGCTGGAATAACTTGTGCTTAATATAAATGTGGCTCTCTGCCAACTAGAGGGAACCATGGAACCAAAAACCAAGAGTTTTGGCTCAGACTTGTAGCGCCTCCTACTGGTTACAGGAAACAAACACCTTCCAGTCTGAGACTGGAAAAGTAGTCCATGTCTGCTCTCTGCTGGTAGCTGATCCACATTGAAGCTGAAGGCAGCCTGAGGTGGTGTTCAGGTTGATCATGTCAGACCAGAAATCACCTCGAGTCAGAGATGTGAGGAAAGAATCATAATGAGGGTTCTTTGAATGTTTGGCAGGAGTTGTACCGCCACAGGGAAGAAGGCAGGGTACACATGGAACACACAACCATCAGTTTATCATTAAAAACACTGAGGTTTCATCTTCTCCAGCACCCCAATTTACCTGCTCAGTTTAGAGAAATCCTCCCTCACCTGGTCCTCCCATCCTCAACTGGTCCTCCCATCCTCACCTGGTCCTCCCATTCTCACCTAGTCCTCTCATCCTCACCTAGTCCTCTCATCCTCACCTAGTCCTCTCATCCTCACCTAGTCCTCTCATCCTCACCTAGTCCTCCCATCATGCCTGGTCATCCCATCCACAGATGAACCTTCCAACCACACCCGGTCCTCTTATCTTCACCCGGTCTTCCCATTCTAACTTAGTCCTCTCATCCTCACTTAGGCCTTCCAACCTCACCCGATCCTCTCAACCTCATCCAGCCCTCTTATCCTCAGCTAAACAGAAGGTAAGCCTGAAACAAACTTCTCCGAGCATTCATGCAAGGCGTTAACCATGACCCATCAGACCACCACCTAACTTTGGGTTTACCTGTGCCTTGCTCTGGGACATGAGTTCAACCTCCTGGTGATCGGTCAGCCGCTCTACCCAATGAGCTGTGCCACCCTGAACAACACTAACTGTCATTGGTCCATAGAAGGAACGAGCAGATTGATGGACAGACAGATAGAGAGGACAGATTTTTTTATGAACAGATAAAAACTTCTTTTTTCATAATAATCTGAAGAAATTTGTTGTTTTTTGTTTTTTTTATGCTAATAAGGTCATAAAAAGCCTTGCATGAATATATACTGGTATTAATCAATGGTAACCCTAAATGTAAACTTGGGTCTCATGGGAGTTTGTGTTCTCCCTGTCGTTCATTCAGCGAGCCTCCCATCATCAATCTGAAATTCAGATTTTCTCTTTTGTCGGGTCTGAGGCTCAGCGGGGTTTTGGGAAGGACTTAAACACATAAAGTCAGAATCAAATCTATATTTGCATCATTAGGCTGTTGGTTTTAACCGTGGATTTTTTTCTATATGAAGCATTTTTCTAGACAAATGTATTTCATCTTCTCTTTAATAATTGATCACACACGGATCTATTTTCACTAAGCCTGAAATCCCTTCGGTCTTTTCCTGCATCACAAAGTAGCCTGGAGGGTCTAATGTCATCATCACATTAAAGCTCCCAGTCTGCATCCAAAGGAAATGAACCTGAACGTCATCGTGTCCGACATTTTTTTTTTCCTTTGCTTCATCATCACTTTTACTTCCTGTTTCAGTCTTTTTTTGAACTCCTCTTAGTTTCACTTCATTCTTTTACATGTTTTTATAACTTTATTTATCTTTTCAGTTGGAATCGTCATCATTTCTTTTTATCTGTAATCATGTGACCCGTCCTGTGGGGTCCCACAAGGATACGTGTTGGGCCCACCTTACTTTGCATATCAATATGGTTTATTTTTTCATTCTAACATTTTATCATCTAGAAAAGTGATGAATAGAATCATGACAAAGACTTTTAGAGGAGTCCAACCCCCACTGGAAACAAGTCAATAAAGAAGTTTTAGCAGGGTTCATACAGGAAGTGGGTGTCTGTACGTGTCTAATTCTGTCCAACAAAAACTATGCAAACATGTTTTTTTATTCAATTGTATTGATTGAACCAAAGAATTCATTTTCAGAATATTTTCTTCACTGGTCAGTCTCGCCACTCGTATAGATTTTCCAGTTCAGAGACTCTCTAATTGTCTCTGAGTCTTTTTATCTCGGGGATCAGTGACTTAAAAACCTGGAAATCAATTAGACTTATGTTGACAGGAGCAAGCGAAATGGGTCCACAGTGTGAATGCAGTGCAGAAACACACACACACACATCCACACACACATTTATGGCCTCTGAAGTCACTTTGACCAGCGCCGCCCGCAAAGCCCTCACCACTCACTACCGAGCCCACATCTCAGAAAACTGTCAGGAAGTGAAGCACAATGTGTGTGTGTGTGTCCCAGCGGGGCAGGGGATTAGCTGAGGTCTCTCTGGAGGGGTCATTATGCAGCTCTGATTATCCCTGAAACCTTCAAAACACACACACATGCACACACACACACACACACACACACACACACACATAAAGACAAGGAAAAGGACTGACTGATGTGAATGATAACCAGGATACGATCATCTTTGGAACCCTGTCCAACTTCTTACAGCAGAATAACTTTCAGCACTATTTGTAATCATTTTTTTTTCTAATGTAATTGACTTGTTTTAAGTCTTCTTTGAGGCGTTGTCATATTTCACCCAGCAGAGGGAGGCATGACCAGCTTGAACCAGAAAGTGTGTCACCCGTCAGCTCGTATGACGTTAGAACAACTTCCTGGCTGTTTGTTAGGAATCATGATCACTGTTCATACAGAATGTGTGTCCTGCAGCAGAGGTTACCAATGTGAGGCTCCAACGGGGCCTGTTAAATAAAATAAAGACCCGGCCCGCACAAAGACAAGCTTGTGTTTTTATTCTTAGGAGTTTGCAAACAGTTCATCAATGAGCCGTGTTGGATGAGCGTCACAGTGTAGGTGAAGTGAGACTTTATTTACGTCGTTAGCTTCATTTGCTTTCATCAGAGGAAAGAAGCCAAAATGCATCTGCTGTTGAAAGGTTCAAACTGGGCACAGTTTCATCACGAGATGATAAAAAGTCATTTTAAACACTGAATCCAGAGGCTTTCCCAGAAAAACAAGTGAGGAGTCACAGGTTTACGACACAGAAGGGAGTCTGTTACTCCTACGTTTTTAGAACAATACGTTTGGTTTGATTGGGACCAGTTTACTCTTAAGGATGCTGTGAAAGTAAAAATAGATTTGCACCAAAAACAAAAGGCTTCAGATAAAAAATAATAAAAAAAACAATAAGATCAAAATCTGAAGCTAAATAATCTTAAGACAGACATGACCGTGATGAACCAGCTGAAGGTCAAAACTTATCTGTTTTCTCACAACAAAGACTTAAAGTTTAAAACCATAAAAACTCTTCATGTCAAACTAAAGTCTGTCAGTGTGTCTCTGTTTATCAGACTGCCTTCACTCAAAATCCATCGGAACGTACGAACACTTATTTGACGTTCGTTTCACACATTTTGCTTCAAATTAACTTCGTTTTTTTTGGGGAGTTTTCTGTTTGGATTTCTTTATGGATTTCAGAAAAGCCTCCCAGAACTGTCTTCCATCTTGTTTTAGTCAACTTTTTCAATGTGGTTAGGGTGAGGGGAGCTTGGGGGAACCCACCATCATTTTCTCATCTCATAGCAGCCAGTTATTCCGAGGTAACCCTTGCACCAGGACATGGGGTTGTGCATTAAGATGGTTTTACCCAAAAACTTTCGGCCCACCTTAAAAGAACGTCATTAGTTAGGATCGTTATCTTTATTAAATGCCATTTTCACACCTTTAGGGGTGTAAAAGAGGCCTACCAGCTCCCTCCTTGTGATACCAGGCCCAAACATGACACCACCACATCTGGGGTGCAGTGTTGTTGGACGATGGTTACCATCCACCAACCATTGATCTGAAGACCATCAGAAGACCAAACTGTTTAAAATGAGTCTTCATGTGTTTTTTTTTAACCCACTGCATCTGTTTGGGAACATTCTTTAAGAGGGGGTTCATTAGACATGACTACAAATCACTGGAAGATTAATACGTTTGATTTCATTTCACTTGTTTTATCTGTCACTTGGTCGGGGGACGTTCGAGGGTCTAACACAACCAACTAGCAGGAAGGAAACGGGGTGCATTACGTTCTATTACCTAGTCTGTCACAAGGCCAGACGCTGAGACACACACATTAAAACCTACAAGCAATTCACACCATGGTTGAAGGTTTGATTGTTCTCCAAATGTCTGACATGCAGATGGATATTTCTCACTGGTTTCTGTTCCAGTTTGACTGCAGACGAGAACCAACAGCCTGATGAACTTGTTTTTTGCGCCTTCACTGCAAAAACATAAAGATGATTTACACCTGATCTCTGACATAAACCGTCTATCCCTGTTTTGCCGATCCATTATTTACCAGATAACATTCGGGCTGGTAGTAAAAAAAAAAAAAATTAAGGTTTCCAAAAATATACCGAACCATTTCCAACGCTTTTTCTTTCCAACGCTTTGCTGCTTTTAGACTCTGGGTTTGTGTTAAAAGTAGTCTGTTTTTTTTTTTTTTTTTTTTTCTAGAAACACAAAACAAACGCTCTATGAAACTAGTAGTTAGGATAAGTAGGTCTTTTTTTTTTTTTTTTTCAAACTCTGTCCTGTCCAGCGTTGTGACAACCAGAATGATGATCTGGACAATTTTCCTCTGGCAGGGTCAACACCGTGTACCAACAAATGATGTAGAACACAAACACATGTTACTAAATATATAATAATATTGGTTGGGAGCGAGGAACATAGCAGACAGTAAACAGTGTGATACAGTGTGTGAGTGTGAGGGAAAAGTACATGCATGCTGCCGATGTGAACCATGTGCCTATTAGGGATAACAGATCTACCCCAACCCCAAAAGACTGGAGGGACACATGTGACCCAGGCCTGCGCTCATCCCGATGGTTGGATCCCGAGGCTGAGCAGAGGAGGACGCCCACCCACCCAGCCAGGTGTGGAAGAGACACTGCCCTCACCAAGGGGCACGGGCATCCCCAATGCTAGGACCCCCTGTTATCGGCTCATTGATGAAAAAAAAAGGATGAGTGGGTCTATTACAGAAGTGGGCAAACTTTTTGGTTTGCGGACCACATTGAGTTCTAACATTTGACCAGGGGGCCGGAACAGGAGCAGATGGATGGCATGCTTTGGTAACCTCTAGATTAGACCCATAGAATGATGCTAGATTTTAAACAAGCAATAAATGTTACATCTAGGGCGTTAAATTTCAAATCTAGCAACGCTAGGTCTGAAATCTAGTGCGATTGAACTTAAAAACATGCATTCAGTGGCGCTAGGATTGAAATCTAAGCGCTTCGTGGAACATTTTGCTTGTTTTAACATCTAACAGACTTGTTTACATGTGTGTATTGGACCTGATGGCTTTCCATATCTGTGCACACTGTTTATTTTGACAGCATGCGCATCACGCTCTTTATAACCTGGATCCCCACATCTCTTAGTCACTTTATAACCTGGATCCCCACATCTCTTAGTCACTTTATAACCTGGATCCCCACATCTCTTAGTCACTTTATAACCTGGATCCCCACATCTCTTAGTCACTTTATAACCTGGATCCCCACATCTCTTAGTCACTTTATAACCTGGATCCCCACATCTCTTAGTCACTTTATAACCTGGATCCCCACATCTCTTAGTCACTTTATAACCTGGATCCCCACATCTCTTAGTCACTTTATAACCTGGATCCCCACATCTCTTATTCACTTTATAACCTGGATCCCCACATCTCTTAGACACTTTATAACCTGGATCCCCACATCTCTTAGTCACTTTATAACCTGGATCCCCACATCTCTTCGTCACTTTATAACCTGGATCCCAACATCTCTTAGTCACTTTATAACCTGGATCCCCACATCTCTTAGACACTTTATAACCTGGATCCCCACATCTCTTAGACACTTTATAACCTGGATCCCCACATCTCTTAGACACTTTATAACTTGGATCCCCACATCTCTTAGTCACTTTATAACCTGGATCCCCACATCTCTTAGTCACTTTATAACCTGGATCCCCACATCTCTTAGTCACTTTATAACCTGGATCCCCACATCTCTTAGTCACTTTATAACCTGGATCCCCACATCTCTTAGACACTTTATAACCTGGAACCCCACATCTCTTAGTCACTTTATAACCTGGATCCCCACATCTCTTAGTCACTTTATAACCTGGATCCCCACATCTCTTAGTCACTTTATAACCTGGATCCCCACATCTCTTAGACACTTTATAACCTGGATCCCCACATCTCTTAGTCACTTTATAACCTGGATCCCCACATCTCTAGGTCACTTTATAACCTGGATCCCCACATCTCTAAGTCACTTTATAACCTGGATCCCCACATCTCTTAGTCACTTTATAACCTGGATCCCCACATCTCTTAGTCACTTTATAACCTGGATCCCCACATCTCTTAGACACTTTATAACCTGGATCCCCACATCTCTTAGTCACTTTATAACCTGGATCCCCACATCTCTTAGACACTTTAAAACCTGGATCCCCACATCTCTTAGTCATTTATAACCTGGATCCCCTCATCTCTTACTTTATAACCTAGATCCCCACATCTCTTAGACACTTTATAACCTGGATCCCCACATCTCTTAGTCACTTTATAACCTGGATCCCCACATCTCTTAGACACTTTAAAACCTGGATCCCCACATCTCTTAGTCATTTATAACCTGGATCCCCACATCTCTTAGACACTTTATAACCTGGATCCCCACATCTATTAGTCATTTATAACCTGGATCCCCACATCTCTTAGACACTTTAAAACCTGGATCCCCACATCTCTTAGTCATTTATAACCTGGATCCCCACATCTCTTAGTCACTTTATAACCTGGATCCCCACATCTCTTAGTCACTTTAGAACCTGGATCCCCACATCTCTTAATCACTTTATAACCTGGATCCCCACATCTCTTAGTCACTTTATAACCTGGATCCCCACATCTCTTAATCACTGTATAACCTGGATCCCCACATCTCTTAGTCACTTTATAACCTGGAACCCCACATCTCTTAGTCACTTTATAACCTGGATCCCCACATCTCTTAGTCACTTTATAACCTGGATCCCCACATCTCTTAGTCACTTTATAACCTGGATCCCCACATCTCCTAGTCACTTTGTAACCTGGAACCCCACATCTCTTAGTCACTTTATAACCTGGAACCCCACATCTCTTAGTCACTTTATAACCTGGATCCCCACATCTCTTACTCACTTTATAACCTGGATCCCCACATCTCTTAGTCACTTTAGAACCTTGATCCCCACATCTCTTAGTCACTTTATAACCTGGATCCCCACATCTCTTAGTAACTTTATAACCTGGATCCCCACATCTCTTAGTCACTTTATGACCTGGATCCCCACATCTCTTAGTCACTTTATGACCTGGATCCCCACATCTCTTGGTCACTTTATAACCTGGATCCCCACATCTCTAAGTCACTTTATAACCTGGATCCCCACATCTCTTAGTCACTTTATAACCTGGAACCCCACATCTCTTAGTCACTTTATAACCTGGAACCCCACATCTCTTAATCACTGTATAACCTGGATCCCCACATCTCTTATTCACTTTATAACCTGGATCCCCACATCTCTTAGACACTTTATAACCTGGATCCCCACATCTCTTAGGCACTTTATAACCTGGATCCCCACATCTCTTAGTCATTTTATAACCTGGATCCCCACATCTGTTAGTCACTTTATAACCTGGATCCCCACATCTCTTAGTCACTTTATAACCTGGATCCCCACATCTCTTAGTCACTTTATAACCTGGATCCCCACATCTCTAAGTCACTTTATAACCTGGATCCCCACATCTCTTAGTCACTTTATAACCTGGATCCCCACATCTCTTAGTCACTTTATAACCTGGATCCCCACATCTCTAAGTCACTTTATAACCTGGATCCCCACATCTCTTAGTCACTTTATAACCTGGATCCCCACATCTCTTAGTCACTTTATAACCTGGATCCCCACATCTCTTAGTCACTTTATCACCTGGATCCCCACATCTCTTAGTCACTTTATAACCTGGATCCCCACATCTCTTAGTCACTTTATCACCTGGATCCCCACATCTCTTAGTCACTTTATAACCTGGATCCCCACATCTCTTAGTCATTTTATAACCTGGATCCCCACATCTCTTAGTCACTTTATAACCTGGATCCCCACATCTCTTAGTCACTTTATAACCTGGATCCCCACATCTCTTAGTCACTTTATCACCTGGATCCCCACATCTCTCAGTCACTTTATAACCTGGATCCCCACATCTCTTAGTCACTTTATAACCTGGATCCCCACATCTCTTAATCACTGTATAACCTGGATCCCCACATCTCTTAGTCACTTTATAACCTGGATCCCCACATCTCTTAGTCACTTTATAACCTGGATCCCCACATCTCTTAGTCACTTTATAACCTGGATCCCCACATCTCTTACTCACTTTACAACCTGGATCCCCACATCTCTTAGTCACTTTATAACCTGGATCCCCACATCTCTTAATCACTGTATAACCTGGATCCCCACATCTCTTAGTCACTTTATAACCTGGATCCCCACATCTCTTACTCACTTTACAACCTGGATCCCCACATCTCTTAGTCACTTTATAACCTGGATCCCCACATCTCTTAGTCACTTTATATCCTGGATCCCCACATCTCTTAATCACTTTATAACCTGGATCCCCTAATCTCCTAATCGCTTTATAACCTGGATCCCCACATCTCTTAGTAACTTTATATCCTGGATCCCCACATCTCTTAGTCACTTTATAACCTGGATCCCCACATCTCTTAGTCACTTTATAACCTGGATCCCCACATCTCTTAGACACTTTATAACCTGGATCCCCACATCTCTTAGACACTTTATAACCTGGATCCCCACATCTCTTAGTCACTTTATAACCTGGATCCCCACATCTCTTAGACACTTTATAACCTGGATCCCCACATCTCTTAGACACTTTATAACCTGGATCCCCACATCTCTTAGTCACTTTATAACCTGGATCCCCACATCTCTTAGTCACTTTATAACCTGGATCCCCACATCTCTTAATCACTTTATAACCTGGATCCCCACATCTCTTAATCACTGTATAACCTGGATCCCCACATCTCTTAGTAACTTTATAACCTAGAACCCCACATCTCTTAGTCACTGTATAACCTGGATCCCCACATCTCTTAATCACTTTATAACCTGGATCCCCACATCTCTTAGTAACTTTATAACCTGGAACCCCACATCTCTTAGTCACTTTTTAACCTGGATCCCCACATCTCTTAGTCACTGTATAACCTGGATCCCCACATCTCTTAGTCACTTTATAACCTGGAACCCCACATCTCTTAGTCACTTTTTAACCTGGATCCTCACATCTCTTACTCACTTTATAACCTGGAACCCCACATCTCTTAGTCACTGTATAACCTGGATCCCCACATCTCTTAGTAACTTTATAACCTGGAACCCCACATCTCTTAGTCACTGTATAACCTGGATCCCCACATCTGTTAGTCACTGTATAAACTGGATCCCCACATCTCTTAGTCACTTTATAACCTGGAACCCCACATCTCTTAGTCACTTTATAACCTGGATCCCCACATCTCTTAGTCACTTTATAACCTGGATCCCCACATCTCTTAGTCACTTTATAACCTGGATCCCCACATCTCCTAGTCACTTTGTAACCTGGAACCCCACATCTCTTAGTCACTTTATAACCTGGAACCCCACATCTCTTAGTCACTTTATAACCTGGATCCCCACATCTCTTACTCACTTTATAACCTGGATCCCCACATCTCTTAGTCACTTTAGAACCTTGATCCCCACATCTCTTAGTCACTTTATAACCTGGATCCCCACATCTCTTAGTAACTTTATAACCTGGATCGCCACATCTCTTAGTCACTTTATGACCTGGATCCCCACATCTCTAAGTCACTTTATAACCTGGATCCCCACATCTCTTAGTCACTTTATAACCTGGAACCCCACATCTCTTAGTCACTTTATAACCTGGAACCCCACATCTCTTAATCACTGTATAACCTGGATCCCCACATCTCTTAGTCACTTTATAACCTGGATCCCCACATCTCTTAGACACTTTATAACCTGGATCCCCACATCTCTTAGGCACTTTATAACCTGGATCCCCACATCTCTTAGTCATTTTATAACCTGGATCCCCACATCTGTTAGTCACTTTATAACCTGGATCCCCACATCTCTTAGTCACTTTATAACCTGGATCCCCACATCTCTTAGTCACTTTATAACCTGGATCCCCACATCTCTAAGTCACTTTATAACCTGGATCCCCACATCTCTTAGTCACTTTATAACCTGGATCCCCACATCTCTTAGTCACTTTATAACCTGGATCCCCACATCTCTAAGTCACTTTATAACCTGGATCCCCACATCTCTTAGTCACTTTATAACCTGGATCCCCACATCTCTTAGTCACTTTATAACCTGGATCCCCACATCTCTTAGTCACTTTATCACCTGGATCCCCACATCTCTTAGTCACTTTATAACCTGGATCCCCACATCTCTTAGTCACTTTATCACCTGGATCCCCACATCTCTTAGTCACTTTATAACCTGGATCCCCACATCTCTTAGTCATTTTATAACCTGGATCCCCACATCTCTTAGTCACTTTATAACCTGGATCCCCACATCTCTTAGTCACTTTATAACCTGGATCCCCACATCTCTTAGTCACTTTATCACCTGGATCCCCACATCTCTCAGTCACTTTATAACCTGGATCCCCACATCTCTTAGTCACTTTATAACCTGGATCCCCACATCTCTTAATCACTGTATAACCTGGATCCCCACATCTCTTAGTCACTTTATAACCTGGATCCCCACATCTCTTAGTCACTTTATCACCTGGATCCCCACATCTCTTAGTCACTTTATAACCTGGATCCCCACATCTCTTAGTCACTTTATCACCTGGATCCCCACATCTCTTAGTCACTTTATAACCTGGATCCCCACATCTCTTAGTCATTTTATAACCTGGATCCCCACATCTCTTAGTCACTTTATAACCTGGATCCCCACATCTCTTAGTCACTTTATAACCTGGATCCCCACATCTCTTAGTCACTTTATCACCTGGATCCCCACATCTCTCAGTCACTGTATAACCTGGATCCCCACATCTCTTAGTCACTTTATAACCTGGATCCCCACATCTCTTAGTCACTTTATAACCTGGATCCCCACATCTCTTAGTCACTTTATAACCTGGATCCCCACATCTCTTACTCACTTTACAACCTGGATCCCCACATCTCTTAGTCACTTTATAACCTGGATCCCCACATCTCTTAATCACTGTATAACCTGGATCCCCACATCTCTTAGTCACTTTATAACCTGGATCCCCACATCTCTTACTCACTTTACAACCTGGATCCCCACATCTCTTAGTCACTTTATAACCTGGATCCCCACATCTCTTAGTCACTTTATATCCTGGATCCCCACATCTCTTAATCACTTTATAACCTGGATCCCCTAATCTCCTAATCGCTTTATAACCTGGATCCCCACATCTCTTAGTAACTTTATATCCTGGATCCCCACATCTCTTAGTCACTTTATAACCTGGATCCCCACATCTCTTAGTCACTTTATAACCTGGATCCCCACATCTCTTAGACACTTTATAACCTGGATCCCCACATCTCTTAGACACTTTATAACCTGGATCCCCACATCTCTTAGTCACTTTATAACCTGGATCCCCACATCTCTTAGACACTTTATAACCTGGATCCCCACATCTCTTAGACACTTTATAACCTGGATCCCCACATATCTTAGTCACTTTATAACCTGGATCCCCACATCTCTTAGTCACTTTATAACCTGGATCCCCACATCTCTTAATCACTTTATAACCTGGATCCCCACATCTCTTAATCACTGTATAACCTGGATCCCCACATCTCTTAGTAACTTTATAACCTGGAACCCCACATCTCTTAGTCACTGTATAACCTGGATCCCCACATCTCTTAATCACTTTATAACCTGGATCCCCACATCTCTTAGTAACTTTATAACCTGGAACCCCACATCTCTTAGTCACTTTATAACCTGGATCCCCACATCTCTTAGTCACTGTATAACCTGGATCCCCACATCTCTTAGTCACTTTATAACCTGGAACCCCACATCTCTTAGTCACTTTTTAACCTGGATCCTCACATCTCTTACTCACTTTATAACCTGGATCCCCACATCTCTTACTCACTTTATAACCTGGATCCCCACATCTCTTAGTCACTTTATAACCTGGATCCCCACATCTCCTAGTCACTTTGTAACCTGGAACCCCACATCTCTTAGTCACTTTATAACCTTGAACCCCACATCTCTTAGTCACTTTATAACCTGGATCCCCACATCTCTTACTCACTTTATAACCTGGATCCCCACATCTCTTAGTCACTTTAGAACCTTGATCCCCACATCTCTTAGTCACTTTATAACCTGGATCCCCACATCTCTTAGTCACTTTATAACCTGGATCCCCACATCTCTTAGTCACTTTATAACCTGGATCTCCACGTCTCTTAGTCATTTTATAACCCGGATCCCCACGACTCTTAGTCACTTTATAACCTGGATCCCCACATCTCTTAGTCACTTTATAACCTGGATCCCCACATCTCTTAGTCACTTTATGACCTTGATCCCCACATCTCTTAGTCACTTTATGACCTGGATCCCCACATCTCTTGGTCACTTTATAACCTGGATCCCCACATCTCTAGGTCACTTTATAACCTGGATCCCCACATCTCTTAGTCACTTTATAACCTGGATCCCCACATCTCTTAGTCACTTTATAACCTGGAACCCCACATCTCTTAGTCACTTTATAACCTGGAACCCCACATCTCTTAATCACTGTATAACCTGGATCCCCACATCTCTTAGTCACTTTATAACCTGGATCCCCAAATCTCTTAGTCACTTTATAACCTGGATACCCACATCTCTTAGTCACTTTATAACCTGGATCCCCACATCTCTCAGACACTTTATAACCTGGATCCCCACATCTCTTAGGCACTTTATAACCTGGATCCCCACATCTCTTAGTCACTTTATAACATGGATCCCCACATCTCTTAGTCACTTTATAACCTGGATCCCCACATCTCTTAGTCACTTTATAACCTGGATCCCCACATCTCTTAGTCACTTTATAACCTGGATCCCCACATCTCTTAGTCACTTTATAACCTGGATCCCCACATCTCTAAGTCACTTTATAACCTGGATCCCCACATCTCTTAGTCACTTTATAACCTGGATCCCCACATCTCTTAGTCACTTAATAACCTGGATCCCCACATCTCTTAGTCACTTTATAACCTGGATCCCCACATCTCTTAATCACTGTATAACCTGGATCCCCACATCTCTTAGTAACTTTATAACCTGGAACCCCACATCTCTTAGTCACTGTATAACCTGGATCCCCACATCTCTTAATCACTTTATAACCTGGATCCCCACATCTCTTAGTAACTTTAAAACCTGGAACCCCACATCTCTTAGTCACTTTATAACCTGGATCCCCACATCTCTTAGTCACTGTATAACCTGGATCCCCACATCTCTTAGTCACTTTATAACCTGGTACCCCACATCTCTTAGTCACTTTTTACCTGGATCCTCACATCTCTTACTCACTTTATAACCTGGATCCCCACATCTCTTACTCACTTTATAACCTGGATCCCCACATCTCTTAGTCACTTTATAACCTGGATCCCCACATCTCCTAGTCACTTTGTAACCTGGAACCCCACATCTCTTAGTCACTTTATAACCTGGAACCCCACATCTCTTAGTCACTTTATAACCTGGATCCCCACATCTCTTACTCACTTTATAACCTGGATCCCCACATCTCTTAGTCACTTTAGAACCTTGATCCCCACATCTCTTAGTCACTTTATAACCTGGATCCCCACATCTCTTAGTCACTTTATAACCTGGATCCCCACATCTCTTAGTCACTTTATAACCTGGATCTCCACGTCTCTTAGTCATTTTATAACCCGGATCCCCACGACTCTTAGTCACTTTATAACCTGGATCCCCACATCTCTTAGTCACTTTATAACCTGGATCCCCACATCTCTTAGTCACTTTATGACCTTGATCCCCACATCTCTTAGTCACTTTATGACCTGGATCCCCACATCTCTTGGTCACTTTATAACCTGGATCCCCACATCTCTAGGTCACTTTATAACCTGGATCCCCACATCTCTTAGTCACTTTATAACCTGGATCCCCACATCTCTTAGTCACTTTATAACCTGGAACCCCACATCTCTTAGTCACTTTATAACCTGGAACCCCACATCTCTTAATCACTGTATAACCTGGATCCCCACATCTCTTAGTCACTTTATAACCTGGATCCCCAAATCTCTTAGTCACTTTATAACCTGGATCCCCACATCTCTTAGTCACTTTATAACCTGGATCCCCACATCTCTTAGACACTTTATAACCTGGATCCCCACATCTCTTAGGCACTTTATAACCTGGATCCCCACATCTCTTAGTCACTTTATAACATGGATCCCCACATCTCTTGGTCACTTTATAACCTGGATCCCCACATCTCTTAATCACTTTATAACCTGGATCCCCACATCTCTTAGTCACTTTATAACCTGGATCCCCACATCTCTTAGTCACTTTATAACCTGGATCCCCACATCTCTAAGTCACTTTATAACCTGGATCCCCACATCTCTTAGTCACTTTATAACCTGGATCCCCACATCTCTTAGTCACTTTATAACCTGGATCCCCACATCTCTTAGTCACTTTATAACCTGGATCCCCACATCTCTTAGTCACTTTATAACCTGGATCCCCACATCTCTCAGTCACTTTATAACCTGGATCCCCACATCTCTTATTCACTTTATAACCTGGATCCCCACATCTCTTAGTCACTTTATAACCTGGATCCCCACATCTCTTAATCACTGTATAACCTGGATCCCGACATTTCTTAATCACTTTATAACCTGGATCCCCACATCTCTTAATCACTGTATAACCTGGATCCCCACATCTCTTAGTCACTTTATAACCTGGATCCCCACATCTCTTAGTCACTTTATAACCTGGATCCCCACATCTCTTAATCACTTTATAACCTGGATCCCCACATCTCTTAGTCACTTTATAACCTGGATCCCCACATCTCTTAGTCACTTTATAACCTGGAACCCCACATCTCTTAGTCACTTTATAACCTGGATCCCCACATATCTTAGTCACTTTATAACCTGGATCCCCACATCTCTTAGTCACTTTATAACCTGGATCCCCACATCTCTTAGTCACTTTATAACCTGGATCCCCACATCTCTTAATCACTGTATAACCTGGATCCCCACATCTCTTAGTCACTTTATAACCTGGATCCCCACATCTCTTATTCACTTTATAACCTGGATCCCCACATCTCTTAGTCACTTTATAACCTGGATCCCCACATCTCTTAGTCACTTTATAACCTGGATCCCCACATCTCTTAATCACTTTATAACCTGGATCCCCACATCTCTTAGTCACTTTATAACCTGGATCCCCACATCTCTTATTCACTTTATAACCTGGATCCCCACATCTCTTAGTCACTTTATAACCTGGATCCCCACATCTCTTAGTCACTTTATAACCTGGATCCCCACATCTCTTAGTCACTTTATAACCTGGATCCCCACATTTCTCAGTCACTTTATAACCTGGATCCCCACATCTCTTATTCACTTTATAACCTGGATCCCCACATCTCTTAGTCACTTTATAACCTGGATCCCCACATCTCTTAATCACTGTATAACCTGGATCCCCACATCTCTTAATCACTTTATAACCTGGATCCCCACATCTCTTAATCACTGTATAACCTGGATCCCCACATCTCTTAGTCACTTTATAACCTGGATCCCCACATCTCTTAGTCACTTTATAACCTGGATCCCCACATCTCTTAATCACTGTATAACCTGGATCCCCACATCTCTTAGTCACTTTATAACCTGGATCCCCACATCTCCTAGTCACTTTATATCCTGGATCCCCACATCTCTTAATCACTTTATAACCTGGATCCCCACATCTCTTAGTCACTTTATAACCTGGATCCCCACATCTCTTAGTCACTTTATAACCTGGAACCCCACATCTCTTAGTCACTTTATAACCTGGATCCCCACATCTCTTAGTCACTTTATAACCTGGATCCCCACATCTCTTAGTCACTTTATAACCTGGATCCCCACATCTCTTAGTCACTTTATAACCTGGATCCCCACATCTCTTAATCACTGTATAACCTGGATCCCCACATCTCTTAGTCACTTTATAACCTGGATCCCCACATCTCTTATTCACTTTATAACCTGGATCCCCACATCTCTTAGTCACTTTATAACCTGGATCCCCACATCTCTTAGTCACTGTATAACCTGGATCCCCACATCTCTTAGTCACCGTATAACCTGGATCCCCACATCTCTTAGTCACTTTATAACCTGGATCCCCACATCTCTTAATCACTGTATAACCTGGATCCCCACATCTCTTAGTCACTGTATAACCTGGATCCCCACATCTCTTAGTCACTTTATATCCTGGATCCCCACATCTCTTAATCACTTTATAACCTGGATCCCCACATCTCTTAGTCACTGTATAACCTGGATCCCCACATCTCTTAATCACTGTATAACCTGGATCCCCACATCTCTTAATCACTTTATAACCTGGATCCCCACATCTCTTAATCACTTTATAACCTGGATCCCCTAATCTCCTAATCGCTTTATAACCTGGATCCCCACATCTCTTAGTCACTTTATATCCTGGATCCCCACATCTCTTAGTCACTTTATAACCTGGATCCCCACATCTCTTAATCACTTTATAACCTGGATCCCCACATCTCTTAGTCACTTTATATCCTGGATCCCCACATCTCTTAATCACTTTATAACCTGGATCCCCACATCTCTTAGACACTTTATAACCTGGATCCCCACATCTCTTAGACACTTTATAACCTGGATCCCCACATCTCTTAGACACTTTATAACCTGGATCCCCACATCTCCTAGTCACTTTATATCCTGGATCCCCACATCTCTTAATCACTTTATAACCTGGATCCCCACATCTCTTAGTCACTTTATGACCTGGATCCCCACATCTCTTAGTCACTTTATAACCTGGAACCCCACATCTCTTAGTCACTTTATAACCTGGATCCCCACATCTCTTAGTCACTTTATAACCTGGATCCCCACATCTCTTAGTCACTTTATAACCTGGATCCCCACATCTCTTAGTCACTTTATAACCTGGATCCCCACATCTCTTAATCACTGTATAACCTGGATCCCCACATCTCTTAGTCACTTTATAACCTGGATCCCCACATCTCTTATTCACTTTATAACCTGGATCCCCACATCTCTTAGTCACTTTATAACCTGGATCCCCACATCTCTTAGTCACTTTATAACCTGGATCCCCACATCTCTTAATCACTTTATAACCTGGATCCCCACATCTCTTAGTCACTTTATAACCTGGATCCCCACATCTCTTATTCACTTTATAACCTGGATCCCCACATCTCTTAGTCACTTTATAACCTGGATCCCCACATCTCTTAGTCACTGTATAACCTGGATCCCCACATCTCTTAGTCACTTTATAACCTGGATCCCCACATCTCTTAATCACTTTATAACCTGGATCCCCACATCTCTTAGTCACTTTATAACCTGGATCCCCACATCTCTTAGACACTTTATAACCTGGATCCCCACATCTCTTAGTCACTTTATAACCTGGATCCCCACATCTCTTAATCACTTTATAACCTGGATCCCCACATCTCTTAGTCACTTTATAACCTGGATCCCCACATCTCTTAGTCACTTTATAACCTGGAACCCCACATCTCTTAGTCACTTTATAACCTGGATCCCCACATATCTTAGTCACTTTATAACCTGGATCCCCACATCTCTTAGTCACTTTATAACCTGGATCCCCACATCTCTTAGTCACTTTATAACCTGGATCCCCACATCTCTTAATCACTGTATAACCTGGATCCCCACATCTCTTAGTCACTTTATAACCTGGATCCCCACATCTCTTATTCACTTTATAACCTGGATCCCCACATCTCTTAGTCACTTTATAACCTGGATCCCCACATCTCTTAGTCACTTTATAACCTGGATCCCCACATCTCTTAATCACTTTATAACCTGGATCCCCACATCTCTTAGTCACTTTATAACCTGGATCCCCACATCTCTTATTCACTTTATAACCTGGATCCCCACATCTGTTAGTCACTTTATAACCTGGATCCCCACATCTCTTAGTCACTGTATAACCTGGATCCCCACATCTCTTAGTCACTTTATAACCTGGATCCCCACATCTCCTAGTCACTTTATATCCTGGATCCCCACATCTCTTAATCACTTTATAACCTGGATCCCCACATCTCTTAGTCACTTTATAACCTGGATCCCCACATCTCTTAGACACTTTATAACCTGGATCCCCACATCTCTTAGGCACTTTATAACCTGGATCCCCACATCTCTTAGTCACTTTATAACATGGATCCCCACATCTCTTAGTCACTTTATAACCTGGATCCCCACATCTCTTAGTCACTTTATAACCTGGATCCCCACATCTCTTAGTCACTTTATCACCTGGATCCCCACATCTCTTAGTCACTTTATAACCTGGATCCCCACATCTCTAAGTCACTTTATAACCTGGATCCCCACATCTCTTAGTCACTTTATAACCTGGATCCCCACATCTCTTAGTCACTTTATAACCTGGATCCCCACATCTCTTAGTCACTTTATAACCTGGATCCCCACATCTCTTAGTCACTTTATAACCTGGATCCCCACATCTCTCAGTCACTTTATAACCTGGATCCCCACATCTCTTATTCACTTTATAACCTGGATCCCCACATCTCTTAGTCACTTTATAACCTGGATCCCCACATCTCTTAATCACTGTATAACCTGGATCCCCACATCTCTTAATCACTTTATAACCTGGATCCCCACATCTCTTAATCACTGTATAACCTGGATCCCCACATCTCTTAGTCACTTTATAACCTGGATCCCCACATCTCTTAGTCACTTTATAACCTGGATCCCCACATCTCTTAATCACTGTATAACCTGGATCCCCACATCTCTTAGTCACTTTATAACCTGGATCCCCACATCTCCTAGTCACTTTATATCCTGGATCCCCACATCTCTTAATCACTTTATAACCTGGATCCCCACATCTCTTAGTCACTTTATAACCTGGATCCCCACATCTCTTAGTCACTTTATAACCTGGAACCCCACATCTCTTAGTCACTTTATAACCTGGATCCCCACATCTCTTAGTCACTTTATAACCTGGATCCCCACATCTCTTAGTCACTTTATAACCTGGATCCCCACATCTCTTAGTCACTTTATAACCTGGATCCCCACATCTCTTAATCACTGTATAACCTGGATCCCCACATCTCTTAGTCACTTTATAACCTGGATCCCCACATCTCTTAGTCACTTTATAACCTGGATCCCCACATCTCTTAGTCACTTTATAACCTGGATCCCCACATCTCTTAGTCACTGTATAACCTGGATCCCCACATCTCTTAGTCACCGTATAACCTGGATCCCCACATCTCTTAGTCACTTTATAACCTGGATCCCCACATCTCTTAATCACTGTATAACCTGGATCCCCACATCTCTTAGTCACTGTATAACCTGGATCCCCACATCTCTTAGTCACTTTATATCCTGGATCCCCACATCTCTTAATCACTTTATAACCTGGATCCCCACATCTCTTAGTCACTGTATAACCTGGATCCCCACATCTCTTAATCACTGTATAACCTGGATCCCCACATCTCTTAATCACTTTATAACCTGGATCCCCACATCTCTTAATCACTTTATAACCTGGATCCCCTAATCTCCTAATCGCTTTATAACCTGGATCCCCACATCTCTTAGTCACTTTATATCCTGGATCCCCACATCTCTTAGTCACTTTATAACCTGGATCCCCACATCTCTTAATCACTTTATAACCTGGATCCCCACATCTCTTAGTCACTTTATATCCTGGATCCCCACATCTCTTAATCACTTTATAACCTGGATCCCCACATCTCTTAGACACTTTATAACCTGGATCCCCACATCTCTTAGACACTTTATAACCTGGATCCCCACATCTCTTAGACACTTTATAACCTGGATCCCCACATCTCCTAGTCACTTTATATCCTGGATCCCCACATCTCTTAATCACTTTATAACCTGGATCCCCACATCTCTTAGTCACTTTATGACCTGGATCCCCACATCTCTTAGTCACTTTATAACCTGGAACCCCACATCTCTTAGTCACTTTATAACCTGGATCCCCACATCTCTTAGTCACTTTATAACCTGGATCCCCACATCTCTTAGTCACTTTATAACCTGGATCCCCACATCTCTTAGTCACTTTATAACCTGGATCCCCACATCTCTTAATCACTGTATAACCTGGATCCCCACATCTCTTAGTCACTTTATAACCTGGATCCCCACATCTCTTATTCACTTTATAACCTGGATCCCCACATCTCTTAGTCACTTTATAACCTGGATCCCCACATCTCTTAGTCACTTTATAACCTGGATCCCCACATCTCTTAATCACTTTATAACCTGGATCCCCACATCTCTTAGTCACTTTATAACCTGGATCCCCACATCTCTTATTCACTTTATAACCTGGATCCCCACATCTCTTAGTCACTTTATAACCTGGATCCCCACATCTCTTAGTCACTGTATAACCTGGATCCCCACATCTCTTAGTCACTTTATAACCTGGATCCCCACATCTCTTAATCACTTTATAACCTGGATCCCCACATCTCTTAGTCACTTTATAACCTGGATCCCCACATCTCTTAGACACTTTATAACCTGGATCCCCACATCTCTTAGGCACTTTATAACCTGGATCCCCACATCTCTTAGTCACTTTATAACATGGATCCCCACATCTCTTAGTCACTTTATAACCTGGATCCCCACATCTCTTAGTCACTTTATAACCTGGATCCCCACATCTCTTAGTCACTTTATAACCTGGATCCCCACATCTCTTAGTCACTTTATAACCTGGATCCCCACATCTCTTAATCACTTTATAACCTGGATCCCCACATCTCTAAGTCACTTTATAACCTGGATCCCCACATCTCTTAGTCACTTTATAACCTGGATCCCCACATCTCTTAGTCACTTTATAACCTGGATCCCCACATCTCTTAGTCACTTTATAACCTGGATCCCCACATCTCTTAGTCACTTTATAACCTGGATCCCCACATCTCTCAGTCACTTTATAACCTGGATCCCCACATCTCTTATTCACGTTATAACCTGGATCCCCACATCTCTTAGTCACTTTATAACCTGGATCCCCACATCTCTTAATCACTGTATAACCTGGATCCCCACATCTCTTAATCACTTTATAACCTGGATCCCCACATCTCTTAATCACTGTATAACCTGGATCCCCACATCTCTTAGTCACTTTATAACCTGGATCCCCACATCTCTTAGTCACTTTATAACCTGGATCCCCACATCTCTTAATCACTGTATAACCTGGATCCCCACATCTCTTAGTCACTTTATAACCTGGATCCCCACATCTCCTAGTCACTTTATATCCTGGATCCCCACATCTCTTAATCACTTTATAACCTGGATCCCCACATCTCTTAGTCACTTTATAACCTGGATCCCCACATCTCTTAGTCACTTTATAACCTGGAACCCCACATCTCTTAGTCACTTTATAACCTGGATCCCCACATCTCCTAGTCACTTTATAACCTTGATCCCCACATCTCTTAGTCACTTTATAACCTGGATCCCCACATCTCTTAGTCACTTTATAACCTGGATCCCCACATCTCTTAATCACTGTATAACCTGGATCCCCACATCTCTTAGTCACTTTATAACCTGGATCCCCACATCTCTTATTCACTTTATAACCTGGATCCCCACATCTCTTAGTCACTTTATAACCTGGATCCCCACATCTCTTAGTCACTGTATAACCTGGATCCCCACATCTCTTAGTCACCGTATAACCTGGATCCCCACATCTCTTAGTCACTTTATAACCTGGATCCCCACATCTCTTAATCACTGTATAACCTGGATCCCCACATCTCTTAGTCACTGTATAACCTGGATCCCCACATCTCTTAGTCACTTTATATCCTGGATCCCCACATCTCTTAATCACTTTATAACCTGGATCCCCACATCTCTTAGTCACTGTATAACCTGGATCCCCACATCTCTTAATCACTGTATAACCTGGATCCCCACATCTCTTAATCACTTTATAACCTGGATCCCCACATCTCTTAATCACTTTATAACCTGGATCCCCTAATCTCCTTATCGCTTTATAACCTGGATCCCCGCATCTCTTAGTCACTTTATATCCTGGATCCCCACATCTCTTAGTCACTTTATAACCTGGATCCCCACATCTCTTAATCACTTTATAACCTGGATCCCCACATCTCTTAGTCACTTTATAACCTGGATCCCCACATCTCTTAGTCACTTTATATCCTGGATCCCCACATCTCTTAATCACTTTATAACCTGGATCCCCACATCTCTTAGACACTTTATAACCTGGATCCCCACATCTCTTAGACACTTTATAACCTGGATCCCCACATCTCTTAGACACTTTATAACCTGGATCCCCACATCTCTTAGTCACTTTCCTCTTGTCACTTTACTATCTTTATTATTTTCTATGACATTGCACTACTTTTCTTTTTCTTCTGAGCACTCTTAGTTTTGTTAAAATTATTATTATTATTTTTATTTGTTTTATTTTTATTTTTTTGCACAACTGTATCATAACAAGTTCCTAGTATCTGATATTTTTCACTGACATGGCAATAAAAGCATTCTGATTCTTATTCTGATCGCAAAGACACACACATTTTAATGGGAGTAGTGTTGCTGTATTCTCAACAACGCCAATATTTTTAGAGTGCACCATCTAGTGAGGAAACATCAGAATTGCAGAAAAATAAAACATTAACAAGGTTTATTCATTTAAATTTTTTCAGGTTCAGCAGGCTGGATTAAAACGTTTAACGGGCCGTAGTTGTCCCATGCCTGGTCTATTTTCAGATCAGCTACTGCAAAGCTACACATCCTTCTGATTCATCTTGACTACTTCACTGTACTTTTGACGGTTACCAGCAGACGCTGTTAAAGCCTCCAGCTGATCTAACATGACACAGCACGTCTTATTTGTAATCACACTAAAGAGATAGATGTTCCCAGACACTTTCTTCTGATCACATCTCTGCACTGGTTTCTTGTAGCCACCTCCATTAAGTTCAAAACTCTGACAAATCCTACTGAGTGGTCACCTCATTTACACCCGTCTGCCTCAGGTCTCCACCACACCCTCATTTAGGTCTACGATTCCTCCTCTACGGACTACTCAGGGGTGTCCAACCAGTCAACCGCGGTCTACTGGTAGCCCACGGACTGATTTCAAGTCGGCCGTCAGGTGTTTAGGGAAAAAATATTAAATGAAGTCAGTGTTGTGAACTCAGCAACTTTGACGCTATATTTAACGAGTATTAAGACCCTCTAGCTGTAGAGTCGCTAAAATTTAGCAGGTCTTTTTTTTTTCTTTCTTTTTTCAAAAAAGGTGTCAATCTAGCGTCTTTTTCTAGTGTTATCGGAGATTTTTGGAGTCTATGATGTGAAATCACGTAACTGAGTCTGTAATCAAAGAGCAGCACGTGGCCCCTCCCCCTGGTAAAGGAGAGCAAGTGAGAGAGGTGTGTTTGTTTTAGATCAGGGGTGGGCAAACTGTTTGGTTCGTGGGCCACATTGAGTTCTAACATTTGACCAGGGGTCTGGAACAGGATCAGATGGATGGCATGCTTTGGTAACCTCTAGATTAGACCAATAGAATGACGCTAGATTTTAAACAAGCGCTAAATGTTACATCAAGAGCGTTAAATTTAAAATCTAGCGGCGCTGGGTTTGAAATCTAAGCGCTTTATGTAACATTTTACTTGTTTTAACATCTAACACGCTTGTTTATGTGTGTGTATTGGCCCAATGGCTTTCCATATCTGCGCACACTGTTTGTTTTGACAGCATGCGCATCACAAACACACACTCACACATTTTAATGGGAGCAGTGTTGTTGTTTTCTCAACAAAACCAATAAATCTAGAGTGCGCCATCTAGTGAGGAAACACCAGAATTGAAGGAGAAATAAAACATTAACAAGGTTTATTTATTTAATTTCTTTCAAGTTCGGTGGGCCGGATTAAAACGTTTAACGGGCCGCATGTGGCCCGCGGGCCGTAGTTTGCTCATGCCTGTTTTAGAGGGGCAGAGGAACTTGTCTGTGTGTGTGTTAGAGATAGAAAAAGAGAGTGAGCTAGGATTTTGTCAGTGTGTGTATATATGTGTGTGTTTGAGAGAGAGGAACTTTTCTTCATTTCATAGTGAACTTATTAGACTTGAACCTGTGTACGAGCTTATTATGCAGGAGGAATAAAAATGTGGGTTGCATGGTAGGTGGGTTACCACGGTGGCCTCACAGCAAGAAGGTTAGGGTTCAAGTCTCGGGGAGGGATGAGGCTTCAAACACTGTTTTTTTTGTGTGGAGTTTGCATGTTCTCCCTGTGTGAGTGTGGGTTTTCTATGGTTTCCTCCAAAAACACACATGTTAGGTTGATTGTCTGTTAAAAAAGAAATGTGTGTATAGTTGTGTTTATGTGGCCCCACAACAGACTGGTAATCTGTTCAGGGTGTACCCTGCCTATGCCTGAAATTGGACTAGGCTCTGGCACCCCTTGTGACCTCTTCAGGGATAAGTGATTTTTGAAATCACAGGGGATTTCGGTTCCCTGTTAGGCGTAATATACCAACACTGGTATCTCGCGACATTCTACAAGCAAGCAAGCAAGCAAATAATGTGGAATGTTTACTTTAAAGTTTTCTAAAAACATATTTCAATAAATCCACACACTTTAAAAATGTGCTTGAACGCTAAAAAAAAAAAAAAAAAAAAAAAAAAGAAAAGTTTTACTGGATTAATATTTAGTTTGTTCAAAATCATTAAACTGGTTTGGGTTAAAGTCTGTAAACCCAGTACAAGTCATGGTCATGGCCTTCCTGGAGTATTGAATAAAAAAAAAAAAAAAGTTTTTTTTTTCTCATTGATGTGGAGTGTTTGTTCACTGGGTTTCCACCAGGATCCCACCAAGAGTCCTGCATCAGGTCCAAACTGGGACCCTCTCAGTGAGTCCTCTACTGGACAGAACGGATCTACTGGGATCCTTTCTGTTTAAAAAAGATTTGATTAGCAGCAGAGGGAGGGATTTCCGGCGCGGAAAGAGAGAGAAAAAAAGTTTTTTTCTTGTAGTTTCCATGAGGAGGAGGAGGAGAAGGGGGCTGGAAATTCCTGTCAGGCTGCGGGTCAGACTGGAGGGAGAGACGGGGGGGGAGACAGAGGGAGGTTCCTCTTATGGACTCTCATTCTTTCTACTCCTCTGAAAATGTTCGGATCTCGAAAAGAAATGGATTTTTTCTGCGTTGAAACAAGTCCTTCTTAAAGGAGACCAGCGACCAGCGGCGGGGATCGGGGGCTGGGTTTTTTTTTTTTCGTACCGAGCAGGGCGGATTAATGTAAACCGAGGGGCCACAGGAATGTTTGACTGAGTTCAAACAGCGGATAACTTATAGATCCTAAAGAAGGTAAAAAAAAAAAAAAACCGACGTGTTTACTGTGTGGAAGCTGTTTGTTGATGAATGAAGAACGACGGGGTCATCATCTGAAGCTGGAATCAAGAGTTGGGGGGCCTGCTTGAAAAACTTCTTCTACCAGCCTGTTTAGCATCAGATTAGAGAGGAGGGAGCTACAGGGCCGGAGCGAGGGTCAGACCTCCAGGGGACCCTCCTCCAATCAATCAGCACATAGATTACAACATGCATCCAATAATCACCCCATTCACACAATGGGACTGCTAGAGGGGAGGGGGCGAGCGGGGGCTGGTAAAAAAAAAAAAAATCATTAGAAACTATGTCTGATTAGATTACCATGTAACTACTGAGTAACTATTAAGTAACTATTAAGTAACTACTAAGTAACTATTAAGTAACTACTAAGTAACTATTAAGTAACTATTAAGTAACTATTAAGTAACTATTAAGTAACTACTAAGTAACTATTAAGTAACTATTAAGTAACTACTAAGTAACTATTAAGTACCTATTAAGTAACTATTAAGTAACTATTAAGTAACTATTAAGTAACTATTAAGTAACTATTAAGTAACTATTAAGTACCTATGTGTAACTATGTGTAACTATGTAACTACATCTCCAGTTTAACAAACAACATGATCTTTTCTCCACTTTTTAATCAAAACCTTCTCTTTTGATCAGATTTAATTCTCAGTTAAACATAAACATGTGTGAAGTGAGGTGACCATGTGTACCCCTCCACCTCTGAAGAGGAACCTGTAACACCTTAATATTTAAATATTATTATTGCTCCTGAAGGCTCATGGCTGACACCTTGCATGGTAACACCTTCAGGTGGGAGTGTGTGTGCGTGTGTGTCTCTGTGTGTGTGTGTGTGTGTGTGTGTGTGTGTGTGTGTGTGTGTGTGTGTGTGTGTGTGTGTGTGTGTGTGTGTGTGTGTGTGTTTGTGTGTGTGTGCACTTTGGGAGCAAAAAGGCGCTACATAAAAATCCATTTAATGTCCCATCTGTAGAGGTTGGTTAGAACAGTCGACTCACAGCAAGAAGGTCAGGGTTTTGACTCCCACCTGGTATGAGGCTCAGATCTCTCTCCTTTCTGTGTGGAGTTTGCATGTTCTCCCTCCGTACACATGGGGTTTCTCTGGTTTTCTCCCACCCTCCAAAAACATGTCCGTTAGGTTGATTTGCTGCTACAATATACATGTAGTCCCTAGGAAAGAGTGAGTGTGTGTGTCCCCACAAAAGATCGGGTACCTTTTCAGGGTGCACCCTGCCTCTTTTCTGTAATCAGCCAGTATAGGTCCCATCACCACCGCAACCCGGACAGTGAGAAGGGTTTTAGAAGATGAATGAACATCATAGTAAGAAGCCAAATGGTCCCTCTTCTGTTTGGTCTGCAGGACCCTCTCTTTTCAAAACAAGGTCTCTGTTTATCCTTCAACCATTTTAAATCAGCCCAGTAAACCAACAGGGTCCTGGAGGTCTTACTGGTCCATGTACAGGTTTCTGGGGGATGGTGGCTCGATGGTACGGATGATGATTGAAGAGATAGTGAATCATCTTATTTTTGATCATCAGATGTTTCTTCTGTTCATTTGAAAACTGAAAGTGGTTAGCACGGAGGCCTCACAGCAAGAAGGTCAGGGGTTCGAGTCCCAGGTAGGGACGAGGCTTGGAACAATGTCCTTTCTGTGTGGAGTTTGCATGTTCTCCCCGTGTATGTGTGGGTTTCCTTCAGGTACTCCGGTTTCCTTCCACCCTCCAAAAACATGCATATCAGGTTGATTGGCCGGTGCCAAATTGCCCCCAGGAATGTGTGTGTGGATGGTTTTGTGTGTGTGTGTGTGTGTGTTTGTGTATGTGTGTGGCCCCACAACAGACTGGTTGCGAGGCTGCCCCTCGCCTCGAATCACCCGGGATAGGCTCCAGCACCCCTCGCAACCCCATAAGGGATGGACGGATAAAAAGGTGAATGAATGAAAACTGAATGTGTCTTCAGTCTTCATGAATCAGATCCTCTCACGTGTCCACCTGTAAAAAACGTATGGACCCCGGGAATGTGGGGTCCACCTGTAGAAGACGTATGAACCCCGGGGATGTGGGGTCCACCTGTAGAAGACGTATGAACCCCAGGAATGTGGGGTCCACCTGTAAAAACGTGTGAACCCCGGGAATGTGGGGTCCACCTGTAGAAGACGTATGAACCCCAGGAATGTGGGGTCCACCTGTAGAAGATGTTTGAACCCCGGGAATGTGGGGTCCACCAGCTGATGATTCAGGTCTGGTCCCTTCACCTCTCATTGTTTTCCTTTTCCTTTCAGGAGGGACTTTGTGGCTCTGTTGGTGGACGGTGCGAGGACGACATGAGGGCTGCGGCTGAAGAGTTGTCCAGCAGCAACAACAGTGGAGGAGGCGGGGGGAGCACGGTCCTGCAGAGACTCCTGCAGGAGCAGATGAACCGGAACTATGTACTACAGCACCAGCAGTCTGGAGGAGGCGGAGGAGCCGGTGGGGGGTACTCAGTACAAGGACAGGTGAACCCCTCGGACGATCACTCCATGAGCGCCCACATCGCCCGTCAGGAACCGCAGGGACAGGAGCTGCAGACGGACAGCGGACTGGAGAAGCTGGGCTCAAGCAGAGGCGGTGGAGGGAGCAGTGGAGGTGGGGGGTGTGTGGGTTCGTGTGGAGGAGGTGGGGGTGCAAGTGGAGGTGGGAACAATGAGGAGCAGTGCTCCAACCCTGAAGACCTCCCCACCTATGAAGAGGCCAAAGTGCAGTCGCAGTACTTCCGGGGCCACGGCCCCCCTCCTCAGCCCCAGCAGCAGAGCAGCCCTCCCCAGCAACTCCCGCTGCCCCCTTCGGTCGGCGCAGCCTTCTACGTGACTGGGGTGACCAACGCCAAAGTGCGCACGGAGGGCCGGCCCACACTGCAGCGGGTGAGCGGGGCAGGCAGGGTGCACCAGGACGACGGACTGAAAGACCTGAAGCAGGGACACGTTCGCTCCCTCAGTGAGCGTCTCATGCAGCTGTCTTTAGCCACTAGCGGGGTGAAAACTCACGCGCCCATCAGCAGCACCCCACTGTCCCCACAGATGCCCCCTCCAGGCCAGCCTGGTGAGTACTACAAGCCCCAGCATCGCGGCCCACCCCCAGACTACCCTTTCAAAGGGCTGGGTTCCGGGACCAAACAGGATGCCGGGGGACACTTCTACCCGGAGCAGAGAGGGAGGGAACACTCCAGAGAGATGCCGACCGTCCGATACCAGCCCCCACCTGAGTACGGCTCCTTCAGGTAAGCTTGCCTGCTCATCTCTGTGGGACTTGCTTGCTTGTAGAATGTCGCGAGATACCAGTGTTGGTATATTACGCCTAACAGGGAACCGAAATCCCCTGTGATTTCAAATATAAAAATCGACCATTGCTCTGGTCATTGCTCTAGAGTCCGACCAGAGAGATTGCTCGGCCGTAGCCAATGTAATGTGGGACTGGAGGGTCTTTTAACCCTTTAATGTTAAACCCTCTCCGTCCACCAGCATTGTTTATTCCACATGTAGGATAAATAATGATTGATGTTAATCTCCAGTAAATTTTCCAGACGTTTCCATCTAAAACTTTAGAATCCAGTCACATCATGTCAGGTTTATTTTTTTGTTTCACAAGAACAGCCTTTTTTTCCATTTCCCTCCAAAAACACAATCTCCACCATCTTGCTACGTGACCTGGAAGTGATGTTAAACTACTTCCTGAAAACATTAGGTGTGTTCCAGATGATTTGCACCTTGCTTGGATTTCAGACTAGACCAGGCGGACGCTGCAGGGGGTGGGGAAAGGCGCCTGGAATAAAATCGACCAGTTTTCTCAAAGTTTAGACAAACAAGAACAGGAAGTAACAGTTATTTACATTTGGTTTAAAATTTTTACACAATAAATGTATTTATTTGTGGAAAAAACGCATCAAATCAAAACTTGTGAAAGTTCATTTCAGTTTTGATGTTTTTACTCAGAAGTTATTGTAGATTATTTAAATATAAATTAAGTTAATCAGGTTCCACATGTCCATGTCTTACGACCATTTCCATCATATTTGAAGAATTAAAGTAAAAACGTTTCAGTAAAAGATCATCAGCTGAGTGTGAAAAAAAAAATCTTAAAGCAGCGGAAATAAATATAAATAAAGCAGATATGTATCGATAAGAAATCAAAGTGTTTCTGATGAAAACATCACTGAGAGCCAATCAGCTATCAGTACACATCTTGAAAAAACTCCATTTCCCATCATGCCGTTCGCTTTGTAGTCCATACAGGCGGCGCAGTTGGTAAAAAGCAGCTGCGTCCTCCTGGCTCAAAGCCTGAGTCCGTCTTGCTCTCGCGAGAGTCTCGTTACCGGCGCACAGGTGACATCAGAGCAAGTCGGCGGCATCTCGAACGCAAAAACTAACCAGCATGCATTGCGCACCGATCTGCGCCGATCAGAACTGCGTCCGCCTGTGTCATCTCAAACATGCCTATTTCCACCAATCACAGAGCTTAAACCCAAATTCCAATCAGGAGAAAGAAAAAGATCAACAAGTGATCAGAAAGTTTAAAAGAAAAAAATCTTCCTGTTTTCCAAATAAAGCCGTAAACTTTTCTAATGTTTAGAAAACTCGAAAAACAGCGTCCGATAGATCTGGAATACTTAGTTGTTGTTTTTTAAGCAGCGACATCTTTTCATACGTTTGTTTTACATCATTTTAGTTCCAGAATCTGACAGCTGAGGCTGAAAGCTCGTTGCCATGGTGACTGGGATTAAAAGGGTCAACTCGTGCTGGAAAGGATGCATCATTTAAGTCTGGAATCACTCACTAACGAGCAGAGTGGAAGAGCTCTGACTTTTATTAATCTGGACAAGTTGGGTCTTGCCTTTGACGTTTTTCTGAGTCAGCTGGGCACCGAGCCCGATGACGTGTGTGTGAAACAAACCAGATGTGGGGAAAACAAACCTGTTTGTTGTGTTTCTGGCTTTAATCGAGGAGATCTTTTCCATTTTTCTGTCTCTGGAGTTCAGTCGAAGGGAAACGACTTCTAATGATATTTGTGTTCTGCTGAGTTTCATCGTTAATAAAACTTCTGAAACGTCGTTTATTAGTAAATGAATAAGTAATGATTGATATTAAAATGATTTTATATGTTCATACTTTATGTCGGTTAGGGTTACGTAAGAGCTGAACTTGTGGATCTGGTAACGTGATCTAAATGATCTACTAAAGTTAATCTGTTGCTCGTTTTGGTTCAAGATTTCTAAAATAAACCTGAAAACCCAGTTTGGACGGATTCAGTCAAAAAGCTGTGTTCATAAAAAACACTTACTGTACATTTATTAAGAACCCAGATCAGATCTAATCTTTTATTTAATCGTTATCATGAGCTTCTCAAGATCGTAGAAATAGAAAAACTTTAGGGATTGGATTGGACGGAAAGTTTGATAGAAAACCAGAAAACAAACACTCATAAAAACCAAGAAGGAAGTTTCCAAAAAGAGAAAAAAACAATGTTTGCTTGGATCAAAACCAATTATGGAAACCTAAATTAGGACCAGAAAAGAGGAACCTCCATCAGGACCACAGAAACAAATCTCCATGACGACGAGGAATAAAGTTGACTAGTTTTCCTGAAGGATGCTCAGAGCGGACAGCCCTAATCAGGACTACGTACCCTGATGTCACTACTTCAAGGTTCAACCACTTCCTGTTTATTTCACTGACAGATTGGTGTGTGTCACTCACAGAGTTGCCGTGGTTACTGTCCCTGAGTTCACTGTCTTTCACTCGTGAAAGCCCCTCGCACGGTGACACCTTCCATTGTGCGTGAGAATGAACGGCTCATTTGAAGACCATTGCGTGTGAATCACGTCATTAGCATGATCCATATTTGGAGTTCTAGAGTTATAATTTGGGGCGGGATGGAGATCAATTTGGCTAACGTCTGAGATTTGTCGCAGATATGATCAATGAAGCGTAAAAGAAGGTTTTTATAAATTCTGAATTTACATTCCATAAACATGGTTTTTAAGCTGAGCAAATACACACGCTGAGCTTAAATTCTATGTACGTCTTTATAAACGATCCCCTGAGCCCATCTTGTCTCCGTAGTAAGAAAAGAGAGAATTTAATGCTCGTTAGTTTCAGGAATTCTCTTCCAGCTCAAGAGGAACCCTCAGCAGTGACGTTGTGCTTATTGAATATTATTTTTAATCTGACTCATAGACCCGATAAAAAGACTCACACAGTTCTGAGGTTTGTTTATGAAGGTGTGAGTATAGTGGTCGGGGTCTTTCCTTCACAAACTCTTCTAACTTTGTCGGCTCAAGTCCAGTAGAGCTGGTGACTGAGCTGAGTTTTGGTAAAAAGGACTTTACTTACGTTTTAAGGGTTCAGCACAGTGTTGTTTTTGTCAACGATGATGAAAACGAAATGATTTCGTTGAGGAAGCATTTTTTTATGACGTAACGATAACGAAATAAATGTGAAATTTTGGTGACAATAACGTGACGAGACGTTTGCAAGTTTCTGCTGACGAGACGGAAACGTAACGACATAGGCGTCAGACTTTCACATTTCTGTCTGTGAAAAGAAAAAAACACAGCGGCTGCATCTGTCTCTCACGGCGGCACGCCCCCCACAATGATGCACGTTCACACCGTCTACACAACACACCTGCAGCCATGAGGAAGTCACACACCATGGTGAAAACAGTAACAAAGAGGCTTGGTGGTCAGAAACTTAAAGTTTTACACATATTTTGTACAAACAGCATGCTAACTTCAAGCTAATGCTAGCTTGTCGGCGCTGCTAGCTTCCTAGTTAGCTTGGTTGCGCTAACCACTGCTTTAAATGCATTTAAATGTTTACTTTGTTTACAGGGTTATTAAGAGGTGTCAATTTTAAGTATGAATGAGTTACAACGTTCCTCACTCACTGAAAAAAATTATATTTATTTATGTTGTTTTAAATGTTCGATGTTTTGCGCAAGTTAAAGCTCGGCAGGGTTTTTTTTTTTTTTTAAACAAACAACCTACATTATTCTCAGTTATAAAGACATGATTGTTAAAGTTTTTTTTTTTTTTTTTACACTAAAACTAGACTAAAGACGTTCTAAGTCTTTCTTGATGAAAACTAGATGAAAACTCTTTTGGGTTTTCGTGACGAAAATGTGACTAAAACTTAAATTAAAATTCTTCCAAAGACGAAGACTAAAACAAAAACTTAGATGGCGCCAAAAACAACAATGGTTCAGCAGTACTGTAACGTAGATCTCACACACTCCTAGAAGATTGATAGTGTGAACGCCTGCCGGCCCTCTGCTTTTACTTTGTGAAGTTTGCATGTTCTCCTCGTGTTTCAAAACAAGGTGAGGAAGACCTGTGTTCCTGCCAGAAACTCCCACTAAAAAAAAACCATGCCTGTTTGGGGGATCAGGTTTTGTAAATTTCTCTTTGACAAATCAGTGTGTGTTCTTCTGTGTTTGTGTGGCCGTGTAATGGACAGGTCACCTGTCCAGAGTGTACCCCACCTCTCTCAACCATGTGCTTGCAGAGCAGAGGTAGAAAATGAAGGAATGTTAAAAGGTCTTGCCCTCTGCCTCTCGGTAGTTTCTTGGTTGGAACCATCAGACCTCACTACTGCTGTCAGATTCTTGTTCCTGACTCTTGGAAGCTCTAATGTTTTGAAGTTTTCTCCTCCTGTGATCGTTAACGTCAGCAGACTGATCACTGTGGTCCTGAGTATGACTGATGAGACTTTATTAATCCCTGAGGGAAGTTTGATTAGTTTGATTAGATAGTTGGTCCTGCGTAGCGGTGGGATGGTAGAACAAGTTTATGTAATCCCTGATCCAGTTTCTGCTTTGACTCTCACTGAAACCAGATCCCATGACTCCTCCTCAGACCTCTAGTAACCCAGTTTCCATCAGTTTATAATAAAACATTTGGTTGAATGAAGGATTCGGGGGATTCCAACTCCCTCGTCCACATTTCTTCCTTGAAGTAAAAACTGAAACTATCATCTAGAACTCGTTGTCACCGATCGGCCCGCAGACGGAAAACAACAACATCTTGTTTCATGTCGCTCCATAGAGCCGGTATTTTATTTTGTGAGTTTAGAAATGCTAAGCGTTAGCCAAAGCCTGGAATCTTTGCCTTACAAGGAGGCCAGTCCACCTGTTAGGAGCCAGAAACAATCTGCTGAACACAAGACAAATATTTTCACTGCAGGGCATCATTTTTACACCAAGATAAGGACCACTGAGTCATTTTGACCCAACTGAAGGACAGATCCGAAAAAACAACTCTGAGTTTGAACACAGAGACAATATGGATTCACTGAGACTTGGAATGAAGGAGACCCCCTCAGAGGATTTATCATTCATACACAGGACCCTGATCCCATCACACTCATACTGGTTCTGGTAGAACAGTGAACCCAGAAATAGATTTCCTGTCAGTACGTACAGAATCACTCACTTTTTAAAAGATCAGAAGCCTGATTGGGTTCAGGAACATCTACGGCTGCCTGAGACAGGGGAGACCTCAGAGACCGTGAGACAGGTTTTGAAAGTGTGGTCTTTGTTTTCATTTGGAGGAGTGTGTGACTTGTCTTTGTTCAGGATTCAGACTAAAATGTTCCAACTGAATGGAAACTGAACTGGTGTGGTTCCTTTACACAGACATGGGCAAACTACGGCCTGCGGGCCAAAAGCGGCCCATTGAACGTTTTAATCCGGCCCAAAACAAAAAATTAAATATATTTATTCCCCCTGCAAATCGAATGTTTTCTCACTAGATGGCGCACTCTAGATATATTGGGTTTGTTGAGAAAACAAACAACACTGCTCCCATTAAAATGTGTGTTTCCATGATGTGCACGTTGTCAAAATAAACAGTGTGTGTAAATTTGGAAAGCTATTGGGGCCAAAAGCACGCACGTAAACAAGTGTTAGATTTCAAACCTACATTTTAAACCAGGTTTAAACTGTGGTTTAAACCAGGTTTAAAATGTGCACGAGGTGCACATTGTTTTTCAAACGCTTGCACACTTGATTTAAGCTTTAGCGTGCTAAATTGTGTGCACGTAGCACCCCAATGTCTTTCCTTATCTACCACGCTTGTTTACCAAAGCATGCCATTCATCTGCTTCTGTTCCGCCCCCTTGGTCAAATCTTAGATCCCAATGTGGCCCACGAATCAAAACGTTTGCCCACCCCTCCTTTAACATCTGGTTAGATCTTCAGGTTGTTGTCCTCTGGATGAAACAAACAAAGCTGGATCCAGATGTTAAAAAACTGAAAACGATGCCGGTGATGTGTTCAAGTGACATCAAATAAAACTCTATTTATTCAGAAAATTAAAACTTACCAAGTAATCAAAAAAACTTTTTAATATTTTAATATCTATTAAGAGCCGTGAATATTGAAAAAATAATGTTGTCAAACTTTAAAACAGTCATAATTAAAAAACACAATAAATCAACCATCAAATAAATAAATGAAATCATTATTATTGTTAACTATGTCCAAGTGGGTAGCACAGTGACCTCACAGCAAGAAGGTTGTAGGTTCAAGTCCCAGGTGGGGATGGGGCTTGGATCACTGGCCTTTCTGTGTGGAGTTTGCATGTTCTCCCTGTGTATGTTTGGGTTTTCTCTGGTTTCCTCCCACCTTCCAAAAACATCCATGTTAGGTTGATTGGCCACTATGTGATAGCCCCTAGGAATGTGTGTGTGGCCCTGCAACAGACTTGTGACCAGTTTGGGGTGTACCCTGCCCCTCACTTCAAATCAACCATGATGGGCTCTGGCACCTTCTGCAACCCCGTAAGAAATAGACGGTTAAAAAGGTGACGGACTATGTCAAATATTGTTATGCTAATATTTTGCACCAATCATACGTCAAGTTTATGTTTAAATATGAGAAGGCGACCCTTTAACAGTGGGTCTGTGTGAAGAGACCCCAACTCACCCCAGAAACCATTCATTTCGCCCTCATTTGAAACAACAAATACTCCCCTTCAGCAGAAGTTTAGATTTTTCTTCATTAATGTAGTTTTTTTTTTTTTTTTAAGAAAAGAAGACTGCTATTTATAAAGACACAAGGTCAATGTTCGGGTCCAAACATTTTCTATTCAAGCTAGATGAAAAAAAAACGGTCTACAGATCAGAAGCATTGTTGTTTTTGGCAGCCATCTAAGTTTTTGTTTTAGTCTTCGTCTTTGGACGAATATTAATTTTCGTTTTAGTCAAGTTTTCGTCACAAAAACCCAAAAGAGTTTTTGTCTAGTTTTAAGTGTAAAAAAAAAAAAAAAAACTTACTTTAACAATCGTGTCTAAATTAGTGAGAATGATGCAAGTTATTTGTTTAAAAAAAAAAAAAAACTCTGCCGAGCTTTAACTTGAGCAAAACAGCAAACATTGTAAAACAACGTGAATAAATATATTTTTTTTTCAGTGAGTGAGGAACATTATAACTTATTCATACTTAAAAATGACACCTCTTAATAACCCTGTAAACAAAGTAAACATTGCATTGTGTCTTTAAAGCAGTCGTTAGCAAAACCAAGCTAACTAGGAAGTTAGCAGCGCCTACAAGCTAGCATTAGCTTGAAGTTAGCATGCTGTTTGTGCAAAATATGTGGAAAACTTTAAGTTTCTGACCACCAAGCCTCTTTGTTACTGTTTTCACCATGGTTTGTGACTTCCTCATGGCTGCAGGTGTGTTGTGTAGACGGTGTGAACGTGCAGTATTGTGTTGTGTAGACAGTGTGAACGTGCAGCATTGTGGGGGACGTGCCGCCGTGAGAGACAGATGCAGCCGCTGTGTTTTTTTCTTTTCTCAGACAGAAATATGAAAGTCTGACACTTATTTCGTTACATATTCGTCTCGTCAACAGAAACTTACAAACGTCTTCGTCACGTCACGTTTTCGTCACCAAAATGTTGCATGTATTTCGTTATTGTTACGTCATCACCATGAAAAAAAGCTTTGTCAACGAAATCATTTAGTTTTTGTCATCGTTGACGAAAACAACACTGATCAAAACCCAATGACCTCACCCAATCGTTACTCAGAAGATAATTAAAAAAAACAGATGCATGAATTAATATTTAAACAAAAAGTCAATCACAAAAATAAAAAAAGACAAAGGAGAAGGGGCATCGCTCACTTTTAGGGTCTAAAGAAATATCGTGTCAATCTTTAAGCCTGTGTTAAAAGTTTCATTTTTTTTTAAGTTTGGGGGGGGGTCAGGTTCTTAAACAACTTCTTTCAACCTATTGTTTTGGGACGCAGTTTCCACTTTAGCAAAACTAGGCCCGGATCCAGACGTCTGTTAGCCTTGGTGAGATTAGATAGTGTGAGCGCACGACAGACAAATAACGCAGAAAGTGAGTCGGGCTCGACTTTCGTTTGAGGACTTACAAGAAAGTCTTACAAGAAATTTTGTGCCAAAAGTTGAAAAGATTTGGGCTCCAGCAAAATGTGTGTGTTGTTAGCAGGTGATCAGTAACACCTGTTGAATCTGTCAAGGATGCTGGTGTGAACGTCCTCTGAAGAGAACGTCCTGCTGTAATTAACTGTGTCTCCCACATTTAGAGGATGAGCGGACACGTTGAAGACTTTGGTTTCACTGCTCCCCCCGGTACTGACAGACCCCCAATTCCTCCTTCCAGGTGTGCTTCGGTAGATAGTCAAGGTTAAGGGAATCATTAGAGCTGTACATGACAAAGATGGAGTGTTTATGGGTGGGTTTAGGGTCCGTCAGGAATCAATCAGGGTTCCTGGAGGATGGTTGGGGGAATGCAGGGAGGGGGTTTGGATTAAAAGCCTGTTATTGTGAAACTAAAAGAAATCAATGAGTTGGTTTTACTTTCACTGAAAGCTATAAAAAAAAATCTTTGACATGAAATAGACCCTCACGTTTCCAGGTACAGGGTTGCTGTCGGTGTGACGGTCGAAGGTTTGATCAAGACGAAATGTTTTACAAGTTGAATCCAAATTTTCAAAGATTTGGTGACCCCAGGATTTCTTAGAATGTGAGTTTTCAGAGGGTCTCATGCATCAAGCGGGGGCCGTTGAGAACATTTTGAGGACTGATTTTTAATTAGACGGACCTGTGACGGCTCCGGTCTTCATCCTGTTCATCCCAATAATATTCAATACAATTTAAAAGAGCCAAAACATCCAAGTTTTGAAATCCTCAATGTGTGATGACATCATGTACGTAAACTTTATGGAACATATTTAAAATTAATCTGAAAGACAGAAGACGTGAACATCGGGGTCAAACTGTTCGTTCTTTTCTGCTGTTCCATTTCGACCCGTTTCGACCTCGATGTTTCCCTCCTAAAGATTAATGTCTGATGAACACACCTGCTGTACACATTCTCCTACGTCTAAAGATCTCATTCATCTCTTCTCAGATCCAGTAAGGAGGGTTTGGGTCACTACCAGCGGTCCATTCATCAGCACAGTCCCACCTCCTCTGTTACCTCCATCGGCTCCTTATCTCGTGCTCAGTCTTCCACCCTCAGCAGCATGCTCGCAGCCTCCCACTCCTCACATCCTTCATTTCCACACCAACCAGTTCAGAGTCAGGGAGAGCCGTACCCGCCCATGGTGCCTCGTAGCCCACAGAGCACAAGCTCTCACCACCCGGAACAGATCACTCCAGGAGGCCTCCATCCCGGACCACAGAGGGGCCATGCCTTCCCTCCCGATCCCTACGGCTCCACTCCGAGGTTGCACCATCATCAGCAGCTACATCATCCCTGTCAGCAGCAGCAGTTCCAGGGACCCCCGCAGCCCCAGCTTTCCATGCAGACGGGACATTTTCCTCCACCTCACTTTCAGGGGGAGCCTTATGCCGTCATGGCTCGTGCCCAGCAGATGGTGGACGTGTTGACGGAGGAGAACAGGATGCTGAGGCAGGAGATGGAGGCGTGTCGTGAGAAAGTCACCAAGCTGCACAAGGTAAGGTCTTCAGTCCGATCCGTCCTTCTGTTAAAATATTTCAAATGAGATGGAAATAAAAACATTTTATAACAAAGTATCGCTGAAGAAATGAGTTCAGGATTTTGTGGACGTTATGTTTAATTATGACGATGACACAAAGAGGCCCGTGTGATGAAAGAAGGAGAGAAACTGGATTCATGTGAGGAGACCTGCCCTCCGAGGACAGAGGATGTGTTCACACAGCAGAGCGCCGTCTGGTGGACAAAAGGGAACCTGCAGCAAAACAGAAAACATGGCCAAGAAAAACTAATGATTAAAATAAGATAAATTTAATTAGTAATCAGATAGAACACACATGGTAAGGCGTGAGGTTCACGATCAGTCAGGAAGTGTACTCTAACTAAACTATGACCGGAATTCACTGCTTTAACAGTGAAAAATAAAGTTTGCTTTGCTTTGACCAGGTCCGTCCTCTTTGGTTTGAGGGATTTGGACGTTTAGGTTTGTTTCTATAACATTTGGTTCATTTTCATCTTGACTTTCTTTCAGCTGGAAACGGAAATCCAGCTGGTGTCCGAAGCGTATGAGAACCTGGCTAAGTCGTCATCGAAAAGAGAAGCTCTGGAGAAAACCATGAGGAACAAGTTGGAGCTGGAGGTTCGAAGACTTCATGATTTTAACAGAGACCTTCGAGGTGAGACGAACAAGACCTGAAGTTCAAACACACACACTGATCCTGTGTATGTTTACTGTGTGTGTTCGTAGTGAGGAAAGGTCACGTTACACATAAAAAATAAAAAAAATAAATATTTTTCACAATGATACTTTTTTAACATTGTATATTTTAGAAAAAGCCTTTCATTTTCAGATAAAAAAAAAATCTGTTTAATTTAATATATTTTTTATGTTAATCTGCCTTGAGTGTAAATAATTGGTTAAAAAATGTTTTTTATAAAACTATTTGTGAGTTTATTATTTAGGGTTTGTAGGTTTTCCTGAAAAAAAAAAGATATTGCAAATGATGTTTACGAATCCAATTTTTCTCATGAAGTTATATTGTGACAAATTCTAAATAATTAGAGAGAAAAAAAAAAAAGATTACAAATGACAGGATATGAGGAAAATAGTTTTCAGGGCTGCCCAGTATGTCGATCACATGACCAGCGTATCATCCGTCTGGTTGATCCTAACGATCGTTAAAGTCCATCTCATAAAATAAAAAGTCTTTTATTTGATTGATTCACTCTCAGTATAAAACCTTGTGATTTTATTTACAGTCAGAGGAAGTTGTTCACTGTAACCATGGTAACCACACATTGTGCTTTGTTCTTCTCCCTTCCTGTGACGTGGGCCCACCCACCTGACCTCCCCTCAGAGAAAAGATGTTTTTAACTTCACTGGAATTTAACTGTTTGGTTTTACAGAAAAACTAAAAAACGGTTTTAATCTCACTTTTTTGATTCAGTAAAAGTAAAAAATAAAAATATCTTTTTCTTTAAATCTTCCTGAAGCTCGAGGTTTAGTTTTTAAAAACCAAAAACTTTTAATAACCAAATACTAGTCTCATCAGGTATTTGATATTTCCTTTTGTTTTCTGATCTGCTTATCCCTAACGAGATCGTGGCTGATGTCAGGGGAGAGGCAGGATACACCCTGAACAGGTCACCAGTCTGTTGTGGGGCCACACACAGACAATTAAATGATGCTGGAAATAAATGATGTAACATCTTCATCATCGTAAAGCAAACACAAAAACATTAAGTGAATATGATCAGTGGAAAATATTATGTACGTGTAGAAAAACGTGATCAAATAAAAGGTAAATTAATCTAAAACACTCTGTTTTAACACAACTCGGTTTAAAAGGAGACCATGTAAGATCAAGACGCTGCCCAGGGCGGCTGCCTGCTGCAGTGCTTCCTGTTACTTTAACAGTTAATCTCCAACTTAAGAGTTTCTGTCCTTTCTTCAGGCTGTTTTGTCTCTTTCTGGACATTTTAATTTTAGTGCACTTTGGACGTCATTTTGGACTTTGTATTTTGTCGGAGAGCTGATTTTTCAGAAATTGTCCGGCTAGCTCCCAACAGCTAGCTGGTTATGGAGTCATTCTGCCATTGACATGCATGTTGACGTGCACGACCAGCTGCTGGTTCTCAGAGCCACATCCGTGTGTGGCTGGAGGAGTTGGTTTGTTCCTAAGGGAGCTGAGGAAAAGGGGATGATCTGGAGGAGGTGCGGAAAAAGAGACGGTCTAGAAGAGGTGCTTCCTGTGTTTTCACGATTTCCATGGAAACATCTGGTTGCTTGCTTGAGGAATTGAGGGCGCTCACTTGGACCCAGTGAAATACAGAGGGACCAGTTTGGTGTTCTTCACTGCGGCCTGGCTTTGTGATCCAGTCAGGACTCTAGATTTCGGGTTGCCAGATTAGACACAGTGCGACCGGACTGGGACACTGGTGGATAGGGGCGAGGGGACATTAAGGTGTTTACATTGCAGCACTCAAATTTCCCTTCAGGGATTGATAAAGTTTATATAATTAAATTTACTTTTAAAATGAATTTAAAATTATTCATATTTAGATTGTTTTGATTTGTAAAACTTGAGAAGAATAAAGCGTGTGAAGAGACTTATGATCAGGCTTTTGACAGCTCGTTAAAATTTAGGAGAATGTGCAAAACTGGGTTTTGAGTCTCTTAATTTTAAATAAAGAACGTGTGATATTTAGCAAAAAGAAAAAAACATTTAGACCATGTTAGAAAATTAAACATCTATGTTTTTCTTCAATGACATTAAGACATATTTAGAAATAAGGTTGTCTTCAAATGTAACATATGTGGGAAAATAAAAACAAATACCGTATTTTCCGCACTATAAGGCGCGCCTAAAAACCTTTGATTTTCTCTAAAGTCCACGATGCACCTTTTAACCCGGAGCGCCTTCTATATGGATTAATATTGAGCTACAACAGGTGTCGCAACTGCGGTAAGCAGCCGCCGACTCCATTTCCCCCGTAGAAGAAGTAGTGCGCGGTGCATGCTGGGATACATGAAAGGGTGTCTCATTTCCATTTGTGTGTTTGTGTAAAGACCTGGAAATGGCTCCTACCAAGAGACACTGTTACACCGCAGAGTTGGTCACGCAGTAGAACACGGGAATAGAGCCGCAGCGAGAAAGTTTAACATCAATGAATCAATGATGAGGAAGTGGAGGAAGCAAGAGGATGTGCTGCACCAAGTAAACAAGACTAAACAGAGTTACCGCGGGAACAAAGCGAGATGGCCACAGTTAGAGGACAAAGTTGAACAGCCTTTACTGTAGCGCCTTATAATGCGGTGCATCTTATATATGGAAAAAGTTTTAAAAATAGTCATTTATTGAAGGTGCGCCTCATAGTGTGGAAAATACGGTACTACAAGGTTTCATCTGAACCGTTACAAAAGTACAGATGTGTGTTGTCCCTAAAGTATTGGTGGGTTTGTAAGGGTCTCAAAGACAATCTAGTTTTCAGAGCTTTCTACCCTCCATTTAGTGATGTGTGTGCCATGTTTTTTTTTTGTTTTTTTTTAGTGTTTTTTGAATGATTTAACAGTTTTTGTATTTCTGCTCCATTTCCGACGTGACAGTGAACGAGTGGTTGTCACAGTGAGCAATGACGCAATCCTCTACATTTATGATGCTTTTGTGTGACAGGAAGCATTTGACACGCCCCTCTGTAATGCTCCTCCCACTGCTTTCCATCATGAGCTAAAAGGACAACAGTTCAAATAGGAATCATGTCAAACTCAGGGGGCGGAGCCTGGGGGCATGAGCAGTAGTCAGACTTTCACACTTTATACTGACTTTTAAAGCTTTATGATTTCATTACCACTTTGTAAGGAATGTTTTTCAAAACACAAATTGGGCTTTTTAATCTGCAATGAGAAAAATTTGAGACCTTCAGAAAAAAGAGGTTTCTTTTTGTTTACATCCAGAGCGTATGGAAACAGCCAATAAGCAGCTGGCTTCTAAAGAGTGTGACGGCTCAGAGGACAACCGCAAGACCATCTCCCAGCTCCTCACACAGAGTGAGTTTTACACACTTCCTCATCGATGGTAAAGACGTCTTAGTGGGTAACGCAGCTGAAAAGGAGTGTGTTCTTGCTGTTTACTTACTTTATGTTTACTGTTTCAGAGAAACTTTTTTTTTTTTCTAGCCTGTTTTTAGACACATGGACATTATTCTTCGTTCACCCAAAAACAAGAAATGAAATCCGTTTGAAGACGTTGGTTGACCTGGTGTAAAGCTGCTCTTATTGGTCATTATTTCAAAACATCTTTTGACAAAATACATATATTGTATTTTTCTACAAAGAATTAAACTTCTAATTAATAAATATAATATAGAAGTGTTGTTTTAAAGTAAATAATCACAACTATTCCATTGTTTAACCAGTTTAGACGGAGACGTAAATGTTTTTTGTCCCAAAATGAATTTATTTAATAAATATATCATATCAAATAGATAATGAAAACAAATCCATGAAATGAAGTCATCAGAACAGTTAATCTGAAATAAAGTTTGATTGAGCTGTGACTGTGTGTTGTGTGTATTTGGGGACCCCATTTAAAACGTCTATAACCCACATCGATCCTTCTCTACCGTCCCACTTCACAAACAATGGTTTGTTTTTTTTTCTGTTATCAGATAAAGAAATGCAACGTGAAAAGGAGAAGTTGGAAATGGAGCTAAACGCTCTTCGTTCCACCACCGACGACCAGAGGAGGCACATTGAGATCAGGGACCAAGCCCTTAACAACGCCCAGGCCAAAGTGGTCAAACTGGAGGAAGAGGTGGGACGAGACCGAAAATATCATTATTTAGACAGAAAAATCCTAAAAACGATGATGGTGAATGAATGGATTACTGGAAAAATGAGTGGATGGATGAGATGGATGATAAATTGGTAGAATGTTTATCTTTGAACTGAGATACGTCGATTCGATTCCCACTGGGCCCGTGCCTAATTATCCATGGAGCAGACACTTAACCCTCTAGTTGGTCCAACCAGTGGCGCTGTCATGGCTGCCTGCTGTGCTGCAATGCAGCTAAATTAATTGCTGTTATGATAAAAAAATAAAATAAATTAACGGACGTATCGAGTCACCTCTCTGCTAATTAACAGAATAAAGAAGCAATTAGTTGTAAAACAAACAAAAAAGAAAGACGACCAGCACTCTGCGAATGTCCTCTTTTATAGATCACATGAGAAATATGTGTGTGTTTCAGCTGAAGAAAAAGCAGGTGTATGTGGAGAAGGTGGAGAGGATGCAGCAGGCTCTGGCCCAGCTGCAGGCCGCTTGTGAAAAACGAGAACAGCTCGAACACAAACTGCGGACCAGGCTGGAACGAGAGCTGGAGTCTCTCCGTATGCAGCAGGTAACCAGTACACACACTCTTCCACCAGCAGCAGCTTTAAGGCATTAAAAGCTTCTGTGTTCTCCTCCAGCGTCAGGGAGGCTCTCAGAACAATGGAACCGCACCGTCTGAATACAACGCCACGGCCCTGATGGAACACCTACGGGAGAAGGAGGAGCGTATTCTGGCTCTGGAAGCCGACATGACCAAGTGGGAGCAGAAGTATCTGGAGGAGAGTGTGATGAGGCAGTTTGCTCTGGATGCTGCCGCCTCAGTGGCCACTCACAGGTCAGTCCTACAGGTCACACCAGGTCACGTGTAGACGGGACAATATGAGCAAAACACAAGCAGCCAATGAGAGTCCTTAAAGATCTAGTTCATTCTGATCCTCAGAAAAACAAATTTATGAGAGAAATGACATCAGTCTGGTTTAGTGGTCTCATTGAACCAGTTTAAAGTCTAAGAATCTTAATAAATCACCATAAAAACCAGAACAAGGGAGAAAGACCCCCAACATGACAAGACTCAAGAGGACCATTATGACCAGGAAGTGTGGACATAGTTCTGGACCAGTGTTGTTTTCGTCAACGATGATGACAACGAAATGATTTAGTTGACGAAGCATTTTTTCATGACAATGACGTAACGATAACGAAATAAATGCGACTTTTTGGTGCTGAAAATGTGACGAGACGTTTGCAAGTTTTTGTTGACGAGACGAAATGTAACAAAATGGGCGTCAGACTTTCATGTTTCTGTCTGAGAAAAGAAAAGCACAGCGGGTGAATCTGTCTGTCACGGCGGCACGCCGCGCTCCCCCTCCCCACACACACACACAATGCTGCGCGTTCACACCGTCTACACAACACACCTCCAACCACGAGAAGTCACACACCATGGTGAAAACAGTAACAAAGGAGCTTGATGGTCAGAAACTTAAAGTTTTACACATATTTTGTGTAAACAGCATGCTAACTTCAAGCTAATGCTAGCTCGTTGGCGCTGCTAACTTCCTTAGTTAGCTTGGTTGCGCTAACGACTGATTTAAAAACACAATGTTTACTTTGTTTACAGGGTTATTAAGAGGTGTCATTTTTAAGTGTAGATAAGTTACAACGTTCCTCACTCAATGAAAAAAATTATATTTATTTTACGTTGTTTTCTATGTTTGTTGTTTTGCGCAAGTTAAAGCTCGGCAGAGTTTTTTTTTTTTTTTTTTTAACAAATAACCTGCATCATTCTCAGTAATAAAGACATGATTGTTAAAGTAATTTTTTTTTTTTTTACACTAAAACTAGACAAAAACTCTTTTGGGTTTTTGTGACAAAAACGTGACTAAAACTTAATTAATTTTCGTTCCAAAGACGAAGACCAGAACGAAAACTCAGATGGCTGCCAAAACCAGCAATGTTCTGGATGAGTTGGAGTAGAACGATGGAGCACTAGCAGCAGAGTTTTTAGCAGCAAAAGAGATTAGAACTGCTTTTTAAAAGATTTAGGACAAATGTCTGGGCTGTTTTTGGACACACCCCAGCTGTGATTGAACCTGTGCATCTTGAACCTAAATTCATCTGTTTATTTCCTGTCTGGTTCCAGTTAGTTTAGTAGGTTAAACAAACTACTTGCTACATTTGGTTGATTAATATGTCATTGTATCCACATGAATCCCTCCAAGATTAGCACTGAATGTTCTGTTCAGAGCAGGCCGGCTTCAAGAAGACAGTAACATTTTAAAATGCTCTTCATTTTTCTTTATTTGACTAGTTTGATTCTTTGACCGACCACACACATCTGAAAACAGATCGGAGCAGTGAGTTGTGTTTCCTCCTGATGTAGCTGAGAGTTCTCTGATGTAATGATGATGAATAAGTTATTTAATAATGATGATCATAATTATAGCAGCGTGTCAGACTAATGTTGGAAAGTTCAGAGAGAACCTGGAGCGTTTCTCCAGAGATTAGGACAAACTGTGATCTGTAGGTGGCAGCATTGCACCTTTCTGATAACATTTATCAGTCCTATCTAAAGCCAGAACCCCCCACCCCTACACCCTGCATTGTAGAAGCTCAGCGTGTCCTTCCAAATCCCTACCAAAAAGTATACAAGCTAAGGTCACGGCTGCACACATGCTAAAAAACAGCAGGCATGGACATTCAACATCTGGTTGGGTGTAGAGTACATAGGCATCATGACCAGTTACAAACAGCATGCACAATGCTTCTCTGTATTGGAGACACTGTCCTCTAAAAGCAGATGGGATGTCTGGATGTTTGGATAGAAGATCTAACCTAGGACACAGCTCTGACAGATGACCGTATTTAGATTTGATGATCCATTTTCAGAAAAATTAAGTGTGTTAAAAGAAGCGGAGCGCTGAATGGTGTCATTTCATCCACATAAGTTTAGGAGAAATGCCTAACACAGGTGTACCCCAACTAAGGCCCAACGGCCATACCTTGAAGCCTGTTGACCGGGCCTTCCAAATTTAATTGAATTACAGAAACAATCCTTCTCTGTATTTCTGGCGTTTACCAATAGATGGTACATTGACTGAATTTTCCCGTGAATAATGAATTCATTCTGACTCCACTCAAACCCGCTCGGTTAAATTCAATTTAGTTTGATTTAAAAACCCATAATTACAACAGTCTTCATAATAACAGATGAGCCTGATCTTAACATCCTCAACATTTTAACTCTGAATGTAGCTCAGAGGATGTAGAATATCAAGTTTTTAATTAAACACTAAAGCAGATATTTTCCTAATTAGGTACCTCTTGCTTTGGCTCTGGTCACATTTCAAATCTTCTTTGTGGCCAACAAATCAAAAAGTTTGCCCACGCCTGGTTTAACTTTATACCTGAAGAAGTTGATCGGTTCTCATTGGAACTTCACATCCAGATAAAAACACAGATTGATGTGAGTTCCTATGTTTAGGGACACCTCTGCAGCCGGGATCAGCCACTCCCCCAGCAGCAGCTACGACACTTCGGTGGAGGCTCGCATTCAGAAGGAAGAGGAGGAGATCCTGATGGCCAACCGCCGCTGCCTGGACATGGAGAGCAGGCAAGTAACCGAGTCAGCCATCAGATACCAACATCAAGTTCTAGCAGGACTTCTCACGTATACAGTATATTTCATACATGTAATCAAACCCTGCATCGGTCCAGGTGTAGCTCAGAGAAATAAGTCATAAAAGTAATGTTATGGACACTGGGGGGGAGGGCATACGCAGATAAAGTTTGTGGAGCTTTCTCGGAGCGTTCTGGTGTGTTTGTGGCTTCTAACCACAAAGTGGAGAGTCGTTCACACTGACGTTGACTCTGTAAAAGCGGACGTAAAGGTTGTTTTTGTTGGGGTTTCGCATCGATGAGTCCGACTCACACACTTTGCATATGTAACCTAATCCTGCTTCTTCATCCAGGATAAAAAATCTCCACGCTCAGATTATTGAAAAGGACGCCATGATCAAGGTGCTCCACCAGCGCTCCAGGAAGGAACCCATTAAGTCTGACACTCCGTCTGCCATGAGACCTTCCAAATCCCTCATGTCCATCTCTAACTCTGGCTCTGGGGGGTCAGGCCTGCTGTCCTACAGCCTCGGATTAAGTAGTTCTCCAATCACCGAAGAACGTAAGGACACCAGCTGGAAGGGGAGTCTGGGTAAGTCCTTCTGGAAGAACTTTCCCAAACATTAGTGATTCAGCACCAAGGAGACCGTATGCCCAGCTAGCAGGAACGGGCATAGTGGTGATGTTTATCTTTGCTCTTGTGGTTTTCAGGGGTTCTGTTGGGTCCAGAGTGTCGGACAGAGTCTCTGAGGACCGAGTCCATCTCATCCTCCCCTTCCCCAGTACTGTCCACTACTCCTATGACTGCGGGCCACTCAAAGACGGGCAGCAGGGACAGCTGCATGCAGACTGAGAAGACCCAAAGTCAAGACACCAGCAAACCCAACACCCCTGCCCCCCAAAGCATGACGCTGCCCGCTATGTTGTCCAGTCCCAGTCCGGTCTACATTCCAGACCGTCTGGCAGGTCAGCTCCTGAATGGATGAGAAGACTGATTGTAAACAGATGGATGGATATGTACAACGACTCGTGAATGTTTCTCAGTATTCTTTAAAAGTGTTCCTTGGTTTGTCCCTGCAGATGTACCAGTGTTTCACAGCAGCACGTTGGAGCGCAGGTTCCCCGTCCAGCCGCACCCAGAGCAACCCCTCCACCCCACAGCACCTCCAGCCCAGCCGGAGGTGGACGCTGACCTTGTGGAAATCCTGATTTGAAGGCAGGACGTCTCCACCACATTGTCCTCCATCCAGCTTCTCTTCTTCATGCTTCTGCCTTCATATTTATTTTCTATTCTTTTTGCTGCTTTTCAAACTTTTGTCTTTCATTTAATAAACAAAAAGTCAATTTGTTAAATTAATTTTTTTAATTTTTTTTTTTTTTTTTAGAAAAACAACAGAAAATTTAACATAAAATCTCAAAATGAGTGTTTGGTGGATAATTTGTTGCTTAAATTTCTGTCTCACTTACTGTTGCTCATCCAATAATTTTATTTTCCTTCTGAATGTGGCCAAAGAGACCACGTATTGAACAATAATCCACCAAACACCCTTAATTTAAACTCATCGTGTGTAACTGCTGGAAGTTCATCAAACTTAGATGAAACAGTGTCATCACACACACACACACACACCAAGCTGTTTCAGTCATTTAAAGATCCCATCTCATGCAAAATAAATATTTAATTCTATATTGTGCACATTTGAGTTTTGGAACATCCATCACAAAATACTGTAGTTATGTAATCTTACAGTTTTATTTACAGAGCAGAAAGTTTGAAAGTCTGACTATTGTTCATCCCCTGACCTATCCTGAGAAAACATAGGCTCCATTTCTGAAATCACAAAAGTTTATTTTGCATGAGATGGGACAATTAAAGGAATCTTCTGTCCTGCAGGATGTTTAACCACTTTTCTTTTGTACTTAAGTAAAGCTTGTGACGTGTTTAGAGGCTGTAGGAGAAAGCAGCGTTCTGGTGTGTGAGGGGACAGGACATAGGAAGAGGGGTGGAAGTTTATTGGACCAAATGTTCTAGCTACAGTTTGTAGCAGGTATTGCACAACGTCTTACTTTTCTATTTTGTTATTACAGTTACAGGAATGTTCTGTGTTCAGTTGTGTTTTCCTCTTTTCATAAACATGGTACGTGTTCAATCAGAAGGATGGAAACTGAAATGCTTTAATCATTTTTAGAAGATGGAGTGAAACAATAAAAGTGTTCATCACATCACAGGAAAACGTGTTGAAGCCTTTTGATCAATAAAAATTAGCTTTCATTGACGTTCATTCATTCATCTTCTGAACCGTTTATCCCTAATGTGGTCACGGGGTGCCCGCGCCTGTCCGAGCTGATTTCAGGTAAGACGCAGGATACACCTCGAACAGGTCACCAGCATAGTGTGGGGCCACACACACACACACTTATTCCTAGAGACAATTTCGTAGCGGTCAATCAACCTAATAAACATGTTTTTGGAGGGTGGGAAGAAACTGAAGAACCTGCATACACAGGGTGCACATGCAAATTCTACACAGAAAGACCAGTGTTTCAAGCCTCGCCCCCACTCTGGGACTCAAACCCCCAACCTTCTTGCTGTGAGGTAACCGTGCTAACCACTGCGCCATCGTGCAGCCTTCTTCAATTACCCAAACATCTCAGACGTTTTTGAGGCTGGGATGTTTGGAAGAGACGACGGATGCTGGTACTTCATTTTTTAATTCATCTGTCCATCCAGGCATCACTCCGTTGCACCTGCTGTATCTGTCCATCCTTCCACTCATTCTTAATTATATCTGGCCTTTCCTTCTTCTTGGCCGCTTCCAGCTCATCGGGAGGTCCATGGTGTTCCTGACCTGCTGGGAGTTGTAGTGCTCCCTGTTCGGAAATGTGGACCTTCATGCTGGGAAATCTAGTTCTTCCTGTTGGGAGATACAGAGATAGACCCGAGAAGCTCTTGGTGAAAAATATTGAATATTTTGTGAGGCTGCTGAAAAGAAACTGGAAACAAGAATAATCCATTCCTACAACAAGCCTTTCATAAAAAGTTAAGGATCAACCGATTCGATTACTAACTCTGCCAACACCTCTCCCCGACTACATCGGGTTCTGCACAGACGCCACTATTCCCACCAAGAAGGTGTGCTTTTACTCCAATAACAAACCATGTGTAACTAGCAACCTCATAGCTCTTCTGGCCAAGAAGATGGGGGCTGGGCTGAACTCAGCAGAGTTCAGGAAGAACTGAGGCACAGTGTGAAGGAGAGTAAAGAGGCCTAGTGGAGAAAGCTTGACAGAAGGCTAAAGAAGAACTAGACCAGAGACTTGGGGAGAGGTATGAGGAATAACAATGGCTTCCAGAGGAAAGGGGACTGCTTGTTTGAGGGAAACTCTACCTGCGCCAACAAGCTGATTCAGCTTTTCAGTTTTTGACTCCCCACTTAAAGATAAATGAAGTGAATATGATGACCCCACATAAACTGCTACAGTATGTACTGGAGGGCTTGGTCAGACCCGGGTGGCCCGGTGCTGGCTAGCTTGATTTGCCATGAATTGATTTCTTGATTCACATTGTCATGCATTCAGTACAAAAAAGTAACAAAGATGGTGTTCAGGTCAAAATGAAAGAAGCAGAACAAAATGTTATGGACATGCTGTTTCTAAAGTTCATTACATTGTTTCTACTTTCTGCCCGTGTATCACACCAACAAAGGAAAAAATCATTTCAGAAATACTTCAATTGAAGACCCATGAAAATAGAGGAGATCGACCAACAGGCCTACTTGGGGCTTCTTGGAAAACACCCTCAAGACATTGAAAAAGGTGGTTTAGACCAATTTGGGCAATTCGTTTTCACCACTACTGGGCGCCAAAATAAGAGCTGCAAAAAGAAAAAACCCTGTCCTATCCTATAACACACAGACATGAAGGGTTTCTGTCTTTCAAGAACCAGAAGTACGGTACATACCAGTAAAAAAACAAGACTAACAATAAGGGTTAAATGGTAGTTTTTTGAAACCGAGACGACTAGTTGTGGAGTTCCTCAAGGCATCTGCCTTGGGCTTCTTTTGATTTCTGTGTTTACAAATGATCTTCCATTTGCATTGAAACATGCATTCATGGCTGTGTATGCAGATGACACTACATTATACACATGTCCTTAACAGATCATTTAAATATAATTTTACATAAAAATCTGGCAAGGTTAGCACAGTGTATTCAAAACAAAAACTAGTTATCAATGGTGATAAAACTAAATGTATGTTAATTGGTCCACATCAAATGTTAAACACAAAACCTAATCTACGTTTAAAATTGGGGCCATTTGTAATGGAACAAGTAGATAACATAACATTATTAGGTGTCAATATTTGACAATATTCAACAATGGCTATCATTCAATAAATTCCTTAATAAATCAAAATCTTATGCACTGTTATTTAAAAAAAAGAACACTTGACCCATCTAGAAAGAGTTAATCTCCACTTTTCAGATTTCTCTTCACTTGAGTCTGTTGAATCATTCAAATATCTTGGTGTTTGGGTGGAGTCTGATTTGTCCTTTAAAAAACATATTCATGGTATCATCAGCAGACTTAACTACCATCTGAAAACCCTGTATCAATCAATCAATTAATCAATCAACTGCTTTAAATTTCAGAGCAGACAAAGGATTGCTGTACAGTTATCACTTCCTACCTTAGATTATTTCGATATTGTTTACAAAAAACTTATGTCTCCTGCCTGTACTCTCGATGTGTCCTATAATAACGTGTGCCGTTTCGTTCTTCTCCATCCTAAAAGGACAAACCACTGTCTGATGTATCAACAACTTTCTTGGCTTTCACTTCCTAACAGAAGACAGTATCATCGGTTACGGTCTACTTTAAAAAGTATTCACTTCCATTTGCCACAATATTAAAAGCAATTCAATTCAATTCAATTTTATTTGCTTAGCCCAAAATCATAGAATTTCTGTCTCAATGGGCTTCACAAGAAAAAGAGGAATGTATTAAAACAAATACACAACAAGAAAAATAACTAACAAATGCTAACTAAACAAGACTAGCACATTTATGCCCTTAGACTCTCCTTCATGGTGAGAAAAAAGTCCTAAAAAACCCATCAGTGGGGAAAAAAATAAGAAACGTCATGGAGATCCACATGAAAGAGAGATCCCTCCCCCGGGACGAACATCAAATGTGTTTAAGATTATTGTTTAAATATTAGCTTATTCTACTCTACAGCTAAATATCTAAAGAAGTCAATAGATGTTCTTCATCCTGATGGAAACACGGGAGACTCCTCAGCCTGGAGATGTCCAGGATGGGGATGAGCAGATGGATTTCATCCTGATGGAGCGGGGATGATGAAGCGTGGAGGTCTCCTCGGTGTGGCCATGCCCAAGACAGGAACGCAGAGTCCTGAATGGGGCTCTCTCCCAGAGAGCAGGGAGAGAGGTGGACAACATGTGAATTGTATTGTACCAACTAGCAGTGTAATTCTAAATAAACAGACAATAGAGAACAATGAATGAGAGGTGGAGAGCTGGAGAGGTGGAGGTTTGCACTAAAAAGAAGAGGAATGAAGATTAGTCAGAGTAAGACAGAGTACATGTGTGTGAATGAGAGGGATCCAAATGGAAAAGTGAGGTTACAGGGAGAAGAAATAAAGAAGGTGGAAGATTTTAAGTACTTAGGATCAACAGTCCAGAGCAATGGAGAGTGTGGAAAAGAGGTGAAGAAGCGTGTTCAAGCAGGCTGGAACGGGTGGAGAAAAGTATCAGGTGTAATGTGTGACAGAAGAGTTTCAGCTGGAATGAAATGGAAAGTGTACAAAACCGTGGTGAGAGCGGCCGTGCTGATTGGTCTAGAGACAGTGCCACTGAGGAAAAGACAGGAAACAGAGATGGAGGTAGCAGAGATGAAGATGCTGAGGATTTCTCTGGGAGTGACCAGGATGGACAGGATCAGAAATGAGTATATCAGAGGAACAGCACATGTTTGAGGTTTTAAAGTCAGAGAGGTCAGACTGAGATGGTTTGGGCATGTACAGAGAAGAGAGACCGAGTACATCGGCAGAAGGATGCTGGATTTGGAATCACCAGGAAAGAGGACTAGATGAAGACCAAAGAGGAGGTTCATGGATACAGTGAAGGAAGACATGATGATAGTTGGTGTGACTGAAGAAGATGCAGCAGATAGGGTTAGATGGAAGAAACTGACTTGCTGTGGCGACCCTTGAAGGGAAATGCCGAAAGAAAAGAAGAAAAAGAGAACAATGACTGAGATAGAAAGCCAGGGGTTAGGGAGGGGGGGAAGGGGATACTGACCCAGGTTAGGGTAGGGGGTAAGCAGGGAAAGGGCAAAGGCAGTCTGGCAGAGAATAGTAGATAGAATTAGAGGACAGAACCCCAATGTACCATACTTTCCCCAGCTTTTACTATCTAGCAGCCAACTAGTAATTATATCAGCTAAATGAATCTGTTTCTATCTGTCCTGTTGATAAACTTGTTCAAACAGGAATGCTTTAAGCCTCCCTTTAAATGTAGGAACACTGTCTGCCTTTCTCACTTGAGCTGGGAGCTTATTCCATAAGAGTAATGTCTTACTCTTTACAGTTCACAACACAGACTTTGCCATACCAGTCTTTTTTTGTTGTTGTTCCTAAAATAAATAAAAAAAATAGGTTAATCTGCGCTTTGTGTTCAGACTCATTATGACGGGAACGGTCTACCTCCAGATCTTTGTTCAATGACTTCTTTTCTTTTATTCAGAAAGGCTTTGCTTCTAATATTTCGTTGGTGTTTTTTGTTCTGATCTGTTATTTATTTCGCATTTTACTTTTTATTTGCGTTGTAAAACAGTGCAAAGTATGTTTTGTTTTAATGTGTACTGTTTCATCTGGTGGGGAGTGGACAGGGACACCTGGAATGGGTGTGAATGTGTGTGTGTGTGTGTGTGTGTGTGTGTGTGTATAGTGTTTTCTTATTTCATTTTATTTATATTTTTATTTAATTTGTAATATGTATTTCATGTTGGATTGGTTTTTGTCTTAAGGAACTCCACAAAAATGGGATGTAAGATCTCAAGGGATTATTCTTTCTATTGAATTAATCAATAAACTTTCAAATGAGTTCTTGTGACGCGTTAAAACACAAAAAATGTAGTTACGAGAAACTTTGCAAAACTGAATCCTTATCACCAGTCTCCTCACCGGGTTGGGCTTTGATACGTTTTGAAAACTTGCACTTTCTTTGTGTCCAACACATCAACTGGGCTAGATAGCAGATGTGCTCCGTGAGGAAAAACAACCTGCAGCAACAACACGGGGAAATGTAAAACAGGAAATGAGTTCTCATGATGAGTCAAAACACAAGAAGGGAACAGTGTGCTCAACCTTAACGAAGCCCAAAGAAACAATTTAATGCCTTAAGTTGTCGTCTCTGTTGAGTTTAATGAGAGTATGTTTCCTGACATTTCTCCCACGGTAGACTCGCAGGGATGACCTTTGGTGAAATAGAAAAACCTGCTGGACAGTCACACACACACACACTCATCCAGTAACACACTCAGCTTCCTAGATGTTTCTCATTTAGACTTCAGTTTAATGCACTGAGTTTGATGTTTTTTCCTCATTATTTAAAGACCTTCAGCATAACAGAAAACCATAAAAAAAAATAAAAAAAAATAAAGATTTCGTATGTGTGTGAGGGAGGTGTTCCTCTCTTCTCCAGTAGATGGAGGTATGTCCTTCAGAAAAACACAAGTTGTGTTTTAATGAAAAAAAATATCTCTTGAGATTTAAACATCTGACATTCTATCAACTTCTATCCCAAAATTACTTGAATAAAGATGGTTCGGTATTTCATGTTTTTGGTCATACATTTATGAACACATGTATGCCATGAGTCCAGTACGTTCATGTGTTTATGTTACACACTGTAGATCCTTCATCAACCCAAATATTCACCTGTCATTTTATATGGTGCTTTAATATTTCACTCTAAAATATCCTGGAACATGTCTTCTAATCTCCAGATAACATTAACCACGATTAATTTTCACTTTCAGTTTTTATCTGTGTTTTCTTTTTAATGGAATGATGTTTAGCTGCCATGCTAAGCATGTAAGCACAGCCATATTTACATGTTTACGTTGATAAAAAGCTCCATTGTCCTTTAATCTCTTAAAATGAGAGTTGTTCCCTTATGTTCAGATGTTATCATTGTCACAAATTTATTAAATGAACTTGAAAGTTAAAGAAATTTGCCTAAAATCTAACCAGATTGCTCTGTTATCAAATTACTAAATACTAAAGAGCAAACTGTGGTCAGAGGTTTGTAGAAGTTTGACCAGCTGCAGAAAACAGCTGGATGGTTTCGGTCTCTCTGATTGAATCGAAAATATTTTGTTAATTCCTGAAGGAACATTTGAGTGTTTTCAGTGCAAAAATTACAACCCACAGGAATAAGAAACCGTTCCGTTCCGTCATCTTCCGCTTGTTCCGGGGTCGGGTCGCGAGGGCAGCAGCATCAAGCGGGCAGCCCAGGCTTCTCTCACCCCGGCTGCATCCTCTAGCTCACCTGGAAGGATCCCAAGTCTTTCCCCAGCCAGCTGTGAGACATAGTCTCTCCAGCGGGTCCGGGATCTGCCCCTTGGTTTTTGTAGAGTGAACATGCACAGTTTTATTCAACCTATCCAGGATTATCAGAGCGAGACGTGAACTCACTTCGTAGTACAGGTTATCCAGAGAGATGTAAATCTCATTTTGTGAATACAGACATGACAAACTTCTCCAGGATAAGTTCGTAGTACAGGGCCTGAGCAACGCTTTTCCAGACTTGTCCAGTTTTGGTGAGTATGGTGCAAATTGTAGCTTTCTTCTTTGTAATGGAGATGAGAGGTAACCGGAGGGGTCTTCATCCACCTTAAAGTCGTGCGTGTTCTGGCTTCACAAATGCTTCACTGCATTCCTCAGTTGTAACTACTGGTTATTTCAGCCAACGTTGCTCTTCCATCAGCTTGACTCACTCGGCCCATTCTCCTCTGACGTTTTGCCCCACAGGTCTTCTGCATACTGGATATTTTTTCCGTTTTCACATCATTCTAAGTAAACCCGAGAAATGTTTGTGCAAGAATATCCAAATAACTGACCAGATTGTGAAATATTCAGACTGACACCAAATACCGTACCACGCCATGCTCACCTTTCTTTCCCATTCTGACATTCAGTTTCGAGTTCAGGAGATTGTCCTCACAAAGACCACACCCCTAAATACATTGACAGAACTGTCATCAAATTGGTTGAGTAGATTATTGCATTAAGAATAGATCGGATAGGTGTTCCTAAAAATCAGTCAGGTGAGTATGTACAGTAGTGGTTACAGTCTGAAGGGTGAAAGTTTAAGAGTTTGGTGAAGGTCGGCAGAAATGATTTTTTTTCTGTATTGTTCCTGTGAGCAGCAGGGTTGCAGGAGTCTATTATTGAAGCTGCTCCTCAGCAGGTCCATTGATTTATTGAGGGGGCTGGTGGATAAGTTTGGGGGGCAAGAAAACATGTGCTTTAATTTCCAATGAAAATTAAGAAAAGCAGAACAACAAAGTCTTTAAACACTGAAAATCAAATAAATACCTATTTTAATTTAAGGCACTGAAAGTTTTTTGATTCTATCAGGATTTCACCATCACTCTCCTCCTGACTGGCTCTCTTTCTAAAACAGTAGGAGATGGAGATGTACTCGTCCTGCTCCTTCTATTCAGCTTCTTTCCCTGATGCCAAAAGTCAACAACGACGAGTTCAAGGACGAAACAGAGGCAACAAGTCAGTCTGTGGAGTGCGTCATGTTTGATCTGTGTATGGAAAGCCATCGGGGGCACTACATGCACACAAACGAGCGTGCTAGATGTTACAACAGGAGCGTTAAATTTCAAATCAAGGGCCCTTAGCGCTACGACAGGTTTAAAATCTAGGTTTGAAATCTAACTCGCTTGTTTACATGTGTGTATTGGGCCGGATGGCTTTCCATATCTGTGCAATGTTTATTTTGACGACGTGCGCATCACGGAGACACATACATTTGAATGGGAGCCATATTGTTGTTTTTTTTCAACGAAGACAATATATCTAGAGTGCGCCATCTAGTGACGAAACATCAGAATTTCAGAGAAAATAAAACATTAACATGGTTTATTTATTTAATTTTTTTCAAGTTCGGTAGATTAAAACGTTTAACGGGCCGCATGTGGCCCACGGGCCGATGTTTCCCCATGCCTGGTCTAAAGGTTGTACAACATAGTTGCCAAACTCTGTAATTGTATTTCTAATCATATTTAACCCACAGAGCTAAATGTAAAACTTTTATAATAAACAGTAACCAGCAAATGTTCAAAACGTTTTGAGAAGAAAAAGTCCATCTAATTTCAGGGGTCAATATTAGTTTAAAACACCACGAGTACGAACGACCAGAAAAAAGTTTCTTAGTTCATAAGAATGTGGAACGAACTAAAAAAAAGAATGTATACAATATTCTAATATGAATAAGTTTAAATTTATGCTTAAAAAGAAAATATTGATTCCTTTTAATAGTGCAAAGTCTGGATTATTTAAGAGGGTTTTGTTCATGAATGACATTAGTTTGCAAATGTTTGTGGCAGAAGTGAAATGAAATGTTCCGTTCCGTCATCTTTCGCTTGTTCGCGCGTCGGGTCGCGGGGGCAACAGCCTCAGACGGGCAGCCCAGGCCTCTCTCTCCCCGGCTGCATCCTCTAGCTCACCCAGGAGGATCCCAAGTCGTTCCCTGGCCAGCTGTGAGACATAGTCTCTCCAGCGGGTCCGGGTTCTGCCCCTTGGTTCCTCCCGGTGTGACATGCCCGAAACACCCCGCCTGCGAGGCACTTGGGGGGCATCATGACCAGATGCCCGAACCACCCCATCTGGCTCCTCTCGATCTGGAGGAGGAGCGGCTCGACACCGAGCTCCTCCCGGATGGCAGAGCTCCTCACCCGATCTCTGAGTGAGAGCCCGGCCACCCTGTGGAGGAAGCTCATTTCAGCCGCTTGTATCCACGATCTCATTCTTTCGGTCACCACCCACAGCTGGTGACCATGGTGAGAGTAGGAACGTAGATCCTGGTTACCATGTTGAGGGTTGGTACGTAGATCCTGGTTACCATGGTGAGGGGAGGAACGTAGATCCTGGTTACCATGGTGAGGGTAGGTACGTAGATCCTGGTTACCATGGTGAGGGGAGGTACGTAGATCCTGGTTACCATGGTGAGGGTAGGAATGTAGATCCTGGTTACCATGGTGAGGGTAAGGAACTTAGATCCTGGTTACCAGGGTGAGAGTAGGAACGTAGATCCTGGTTACCATGGTGAGGGTAGGAACGTAGATCCTGGTTACCATCGTGAGGGTAGGAACGTAGATCCTGGTTACCATGGTGAGAGTAGGAACGTAGATCTTGGTTACCATGGTGAGGGTAGGAACGTAGATCCTGGTTACCATGGTGAGAGTAGGAACGTAGATCCTGGTTACCGTGGTGAGGGTAGGAACGTAGATCCTGGTTACCATGGTGAGGGTACGAACGTGGATCCTGGTTACTGTGGTGAGGGTAGGAACGTAGATCCTGGTTACCATGGTGAGGGTAGGTACGTAGATCCTGGTTACCATGGTGAGGGGGAGGAACGTAGATCCTGGTTACTATGGTGAGAGTAGGAACGTAGATCCTGGTTACCATGGTGAGGGTAGGAACGTAGATCCTGGTTACCATGGTGAGGGTAGGAACGTAGCTCGACTTGTAAATCGAGAGCTTTACTTTTCGGCTCAGCTCTCTCTTTACCACGACGGACCGATGCAGCGTCCTAGTTATTGCTGATGCTGCACCGATCCGCCTGTCGATCTCCCGCTCCATCCTTCCCCCACTCGTGAACAAGACCCTGAGATACTTAAACTCCTTCACTTGGGGCAGGACCCTGTCCCTGACCCGCAGGGGGCATTCCACACTTTTCCGGGCGAGGACCATGGTCTTGGATTTGGAGGCGCTAATTCCGATATGTACGATTCTATTTTGATTGCAGTCTTTGAGGGGCGGGGTCAATCAGTACTGATTCTACTCACTACTTTTCTGTATTTCCTGATTGAAATTTGACTCAAAATTGTAAAGAGATTTGATGCAATAAATATTTTGTTTAATGACATAGTTGTCATTTTGTCTTGTTTTTTTAATTTATCGAGTGTATCGAATAAAGTTCCTTCATTCATTCAGAAATAGTTTTGCTGCTGGGAAACAGTTCTGATAAAAGTGTGTTTTTCCTGCCTGTACGACTGTGTGTGTTTGGACAGTCACCGCGTCCATCCATCATGCTCCCATACATTAGCTGTCAGACTAAACCTGGTCAAAGGTTGCAGCAAATCACAGGTTTTGTTGCTATGATCGCTGAGAAAACAGCAAACAGCCCACCCACACACCCTTCATTCTCTTCTTCTGGGCATTAATCAGACTCTTGGAGAAAGAAATACTCAAGCATTTCTCACGCTAACTCATTGTTTTCCAGTTGAATAACTGCATTTTTTAAAAACATACGCCTTTCACTGATGACGGCTGTGAGGTTGTTATTTGTCTGGATGCCGGCCAACACGGAGCATAAGACGACAAAAATGTGTGAAAGACAAAGTCAAATGATCAGAAAAAACTGACTTAAAAACAACTTCATTAGTGGAATTATGAAGAAAATATTTCCAACAAAGAGCTAAACAAATTACAGAAAATATCACATGTTCAAACTGTTGACTTTTGGAATCCACCTTCATTTTATTAGATTACTAACTAACCAATGACGTGGCACTGCCAGCCCCTCAGATGCTGCCATGCTGTAAGAACATGGTGACGACATATTGCTGAAGTTCAAATTGAGAATAGGAATGTTTCGTTATCCCCAAACAGGATGCCGGTGTGTCGCGGGGCAGTAACCACATGGGCATCGTGATGATGATGTGCAGTAATTCCGTTCTGTCATGTCTGGTGCTCCGTCCAGGCCCGGACACAGAGCCAGCACGGGCACCCCGGTGCTCCATCCGGGCCCGCGCACAGAACCGGCGGAGGCCCCCACTGCGCTATCCAGGCTCGGACAGAGAACCAGCAGAGTGTCCACTGTACAAATCAACGTGTGCTCAGTGGACCATCTGAAGAAAATTTCAGAAATGACTGGATTCATCCCATCAAGATTCTGAAAGGGTCTGGAATCATAAGATCAAAGGAATGAAGAAGATGATGAAAGTGATGTTATTAAAGGAATAGATGTCGTTTTTTGTTACATCTTTGTGACACACAAATTCCCCCTGTGTGTGATGATTAAAGTAGATTTTGATTTTTATTTGACACGTTTTTGTTTTTCGTATAGACCCCCTTGTGAGGGTGATTGATAAACTATATAAGCTCTGCTAACATGCGTTGTGTTTGTCCACGTTGCTTATAGGGGTGGCGCCATACTGGACACCATTATGAGTCCTGAAACAAACAAAAGACATGGCAGTTTGAGTTGCAGAACTAGTTTATTCAGTCTTGGTGGAAGTAGACCGTTTTTAGCCGGCCTGACCTCTATGTTTGAACTTTACCTTGTGGATTTATACTGCAAACACTCGAGTGGAAATCCCACCTTGTTCTTTTTCATTGAGAGTATGACGTAAAAGTTTAGCTTGAGAAAAAGTCAAGTCCGAAATCTTGATCACTGTAAACACCGTACTCCAGTTTCCTCCTCCGCCAGATGTAGCTGATGTTTGTCAAACGTCTAAAAGTTTTAAGATTGAAATGTTTTTATTTCCTGCCTCTTGCTTGTTAAACTTCTCTAAGGGTGAACGAATCTCAAAGCTACTCATTTCACAGTCTTTGTGACGTCTTGTTTCAGTTAAGTTGATATTGTGATAATTCTTTTCCAGCCAGCAGCGACCCCTCAATTAAACTCAGCTTTTTTCATCGATTTAAATGATATTTCTGTAGTACACGGCACTCTGTGCATAGAGTGCTGATGAAGAGACTGAAGTGAGATTGATTATTTTCCAAAGAGAAATAAAGAGAGATAAGTAACACCTCTCCCTTTTGTCTCAAACAAGACTCCTTCAAATGACTTAATAATAATAATAAACATTTTATTTGTAACACTTTCTATCTCCAGTGGAGATCTCAAAGTGCTACAATGACCAAAAGAAACAACAAACAGCAAAATTAAATAAAACCACAAAAAAAACACTAAAAACTTTGCTGAAAAGCCTTTAGAAATAAAAATGTCTTAAGTCTTTTCTTAAAAACCTCAACGCTCTGTGGAGCCCTCAAGCTCTCGGGAAGACCGTTCCAGAGCCGTGGAGCAGCTGCCTGGAAGGCCCTGTCCCCCATAGTGGAGAGTTTGGTCCTTGGTTGGTGCAGGCAGTAGGAGGAGGAGCGCAGGTCTCAGACAGTGGTGTGGAGGGTTAGGAGTTCTTGGAGGTAAACAGGTGCAGTGCCGTGTATGCACTGATGGGTGAGACTTTGTCTCACTGATTTCTCCCAGTAGAGAAATAGTTGAGAAACCGTTCAGACAAAATAGAAAACAATGTGAGACCGACATGAAAAGCTCAAATTTGTCTCCTGGACAATAAGCAACACAAGTTTGAGCGGGGAAATGTTCTCCTAATCTTAAGGATGTGGGGTGCGGTGACATGAAGCACATCCAGAGTGGTAGAGAGTCCATCATCTCTTACTGGATCCAGAGCACAGACCTAGTCAGAACTGCTCACCTTTGTCCTCCAGTTTGGGCTCCATCCACATCAGATCAGAAATTTACAGATGAAAACCAACACCTCTGAATCTGAGAACATGGTCCTGATTAAACGAGTAGAGTGTTCTGTCCTGGTAAGGGATGAGGTCCTATCACAAAAGAAGAAATTCCAGCAGGTCAGGGTCCTGTAGAGGAGAGAGGGGTGAAGCTGGTCTGGGCTTCTGGTTACGATGCCCCTCTGCTGAGGTATTCTTAGAAGGTTTTATGGTGAGACTCTGGTTCAGACCCAGGATGGGATGGAGGGTGGGAGTGGGATTCTTCTTCTTCTTCTTTCGGTATTTCCCTCCAAGGGGCACCACAGCAAGTCAGTTTCTTCCATCTAATCCTATCTGCTGCATCCTCTTCGGTCACACCAACTATCTTCATGTCTTCCTTCACTGTATCCATGAACCTCCTCTTTGGTCTTCCTCTAGTCCTCTTTCCTGGTGGTTCCAAACCCAGCATCCTTCTTCTGATGTACTCTCTCTCTCTCTCTCCTCTGCACATGTCCAAACCATCTCAGTCTGGTCTCTCTGACTTTAAAACCTCTAACATGTGCTGTTCCTCTGATCCTGTCCATCCTGGTCACTCCCAGAGAGATCCTCAGCATCTTCATCTCTGCTACCTCCATATCTGCTTCTGGTCTTTTCTTCAGTGCTACTGTTTCTAGACCAATCAGCATGGCCGCTCTCACCACACTGTCTCTAGACCAATCAGCATGGCCGCTCTCACCACGGTTTTGTACACTTTCCCTTTCATACAAACTGGGATTCCTCAGACTAATTAATGGAAGCTGATGGATGTAGTCTGGGAGAGGGAAGTCTGGGCTTCCTGCTAAGGGTGCTGCAGGTGAAGCCAACAAAAAAGGAAAAATGTATTAGTTTAAAATGTTTTATTATATCTAATTATACTGATTGTTTCATTTTTTGAACCCAAAAAAGTTTTAATGAGGAAACTAAATTTAATCCTGATTTTAACTCTGTTTATTGTGACGTGGTGACCTGGTGAGTCTTGGTTTCTACTATCTCTCCTGGGCGATCACTCTGTTTAGGTGTTTAAGAGGGGTATTGTGTGGGGGCATGTAGGAACACAAAACTTAACATTAGTCAGAAAGCAGCACACACACGTCAGGATGATGCTACCACAGGAAACCTATGAAGAAGTGGAAAGCTTCACACACACCTCCACGTATTGTTTGTAGACCTGCAGGTATGACCGGAGGGGACGACTGCTGAACTACAGGACGTTCACACACTCATGCCCTCTTTTACAAAACAGAGTTCTGGAATCTGAAGTCATTGAAAAATAATCATTTATAATATTTTTCTTCACATTGGTTGAAAAAAAATACATGCGAGTCGTATTTGTCAAATTTCCATTGAAAACAATTTCTTAATAAACATCAGATACATTTTTCTTACAACCCGAATGGAATAAATAACTGTTTCTTTTTGTCTTACAGAAGTTAATTTTGTTTTTTTTTAACTATAAAAAAAAATCAGGAGGAAAAAATTAGGTGTTAGATTTTTCCAAAAGTTACGTAACATTTTATTAAAAGATTAAACCCAAAAGTAAAAAATGGCATCAAGTTTCTCAGCTCTGTCTACTTCTTTGTACTCTGATCACATGATCATAGTTTTCAAACATACTCTGCTTATGGCTGCATGGTGGCACAGTGGATAGCCCACTGGTCTCACAACAAGAAGGTTTGGGTTCAAATTCCAAGTGGGGAATAAAATCCTTTCTGTGTGGAATTTGCATGTTCTTCCCACGTATATGTAGGTTTTCTCTGGGTATTCTGGTTTCCCACCACCTTCCAAAAACATACATTATTGGTTGATTGGCCTCGATGAAATTGCCCTAAATGAGTGTAAGTGGCCCCATGCCTGATTGGGGTGAACCTTGCCTCTTGCCTTAAATCAGCAGGTATAGGGTCCACCATATCCCGTGACCCTGTTAAGGATAAGCAGTTCAGAAAATCAAACTTTTTCATTTTTAATATTATTAAATGTAACCTTGATTCACGACTACTTTTTGGTAAATTGAATGAATGTTGTTTTTTCAGACTCTCAGCAGAATTCTGGATTGAGTTCTGGTTGGAATTCTCGTCTGGAAACAGAATCCAAACCAGAATCTGTTTTCTGTTCCAGACCCTTGAATGAACCCTGCTAAATTGTTTTGCTGACTGTTTGAAATGAAGATGTGGCATGCCTGAACCAGTCCCAAACCCTTCATTAGTTTTCAGACAGGATATCGCTCCCATATAAGGAGAGGTTAGTCTTCTGGTTTAACAGGGCTGACTACCAATGTTTATCAATGTTTTTTTCTGTTAAAACCCTGATAAAATCTCAACAACTCTGACATGAACAAACCTGATGTGTTCTCTTGAGTTAGAATCTGTTTTGTGCTGCAGGACATACAGTACATCGATGATCCACCTAAAAACCAAACTGGGCTTTTCTCCCAAATCCATCGTGCCCATCATGCTGTTCACGGAAAACAGAACCTGGTAAAGGAATCCGTTCTGCTTAGTTCACACACCAATACGTATTTGTGTCTTTGTTGGTTTATTGTTGATGTGAGGAACTTATGGTGAAGTTATTTTAGAATTGAAGGGTTTTAAAGTATTTCAGCTTTGGCTCAAAGCAAAACGATGTGATGCCAAGCGGCTGATAGAGCTATAGTACATCTGTTAGTTCTGAAGCCAAATCACCATCTTAGTTTCTATAGAGCTTTTAAAGCTACTTGCAAACATTCAGTCACTAACAGAGCTGCTCAGGTAACAATTCCAGACACGACTGAGTTTCTGAGCTGAGAAAACATTGAGAAAGCACACATCATACTCTGAGGTCAATCTTATCAAGTTTCTATGATCAGATGTTGTGTTTTTCGTTGTAGAACAGCCTAAAAGGCTTTACGGCTGGTTTTGATGTTGAAAAGTTGCACATTCTCTTAAACTTAATAAGAAGGGATAAACAGCAGTGCTGTTACGGGAAATGCCAGGTTTTTTTCTTGTATTTCTACTTTCAGCAGACCTGTGAAGATGCACCTGCTTAGCCGATGGGCACTGGACTACAACTGGCCAGATGGGGCATTGATCAGGAGGCCTGGCTCCTCACTGCAGTATTTTTTGTTTTGTTTAGGTCATTGAGTTGTAGTTGTTTTTTTGTTAATAATAAATGGTCTTCTTGAACTTTTGATTTCTCTCCATTCCTTTATTTTTACTCCATCTCCTGGTTAATTGACTTTAGTGTGCGTGTCTGCCAAATTCCCAGACCTGGCACGTAACAAGTGCTGTCTGGATAAAAGAAAATCCTGAAGGACACCTTGTGGGACATTGAAAAGAAGTTATTGCTTCTGTAAAAGTCATTGAAGACTAAACCACTTCACTCATTGTTTTTGCCCAACTGAAAATCCCTCACCAACCAGCGCCACCCTCCACATCTCCCAGCAGGAAGGAAGGACTACATCTCCCAACAGGAAGGAAGGACTACATCTCCCAAAAGGAAGGACTGTGTATGCCAGCAGGAAGGACTATAGGTGTGTTCGAGATGATTTGCGCCTTGCCTGTATGCCAGACGAGACCAGGCGGCCGCTGCAGGGCGCGGGGAAAGGCGCCTGGAATAAAGTTGAACAGTTTTGTCTTATTTTGGAAAAACGAGAACAGGAAGTAACAGTTAACTGCGAGGAGACGGCAGCTCAGTGGTTAGAGCGTTCGTGCACGGACCCACAACAGAAGGTTGTGGGTTCGCGGGCCACAGAGAGCACGTCTAGGGTTCTTGGAGAAGACACCTAACCTCCGCTTCTCCCACCATTGGTGCCGTTGAAGGGCAGCCTGCTGCGGTGTAAGGAGAGCAGCACGGTGAGGGATGAATAGAGGAATTCATTTATTTATTTTTTCTTTTAAATTTTTACAAAATAATTTTATCTATTTGTGGAAAAAAATGCATCAAATCAAAACTTGTGAAATTTAATTTCAGTTTTTATGTTTTCAAACTCAAACAGAAACACAGACAGTAAATTATTTACACAATTCATTAAAAGTTACAATTAATTTAATTTTAATAATCACTTTGCATAGATTTTGAACAATAACCTAATAGAACTGATATAAAATTTCAAACTCCAGACTTAATGATGAGCAGTCTTTTACTCTTTAACGTTTTAACAAATCTACCTTTTATTCTATTTCTGATTTGAGAAACTGTAATGTAAACCTTTCATATGGAATAATTTCTTTATTGTTTTTATTAAATTTTTCTTCAGGAATAAATAAAATATATTCAATTCAATTGTTATAAAAAATATAAACATAGCAGATATGTATTGATAAGAAATCAGAGAATTTGATCTGATTGGCTCAATCAGATCAATGATTGATCATCAGTCAGTGACATGGATGGATGATCCATGTCATCCATGTTCAAGATCATTTGCCATCATGCCGTCAGATTTTGTCGTCCATACAAGCGGTGCAGTTGGTAAAAAGTTGGAAGGCTTACATCTCCTGGAGGTGGAATAATATCTCCCTGCAATAAGGACTACATCTCCGAGCAGAAAGGACTACATCTTCCAGCAGAATGGCCGCTTATGCCAGCAGGAAAAACTACGTCTCCAAACAAGATGGACTACAACTCCCAGCAGGAAAGACTACATCTCCAAGCAGAAAGGACTACTGTAATTTCACGACCATTAGGTGCACCGTCCGAAAAGGCGCAGCCTCAGTTATGTGCGCCATTGCTGTATTTAACACACACATAAGGCGCACCGTATGAAAAGGCGCAGTCTCAGTCACACACCGCCTTACAACAACACACACGCAAGCATGCAAATGTGCGTATTAAAAAATAGATCGGGAGCAAAACTGGGTTTGGTTGTACTTTATTTAAGTAGTATAAACAAGCACATTACCGGTAATAGTCTTTATTCAAATCCGTCAAAGTCCTCATCCTCTGTTTTGGAATCGAACAGCCGCGCAAAATCCAACAGAGCAGGTCCACTTCGCTCCTCGCTGTTAAAGTCACTGTCTGTACTGTGCGGCTCCTCAGAAAGGATACCAGCTTTTGAGAAAGCTCGGATAACAGTACCAGCAGACCCGTTAGTCCAAGCATCTACAATCCATTGGCAAACTGTAGCGTAACTCGCCCGGCGCTGCCTTCCACCCTTCGTGAAACTGTGGTGTCCTTCGGTCATCCATCGCTCCCACGCCGCTCACACTTCACTCTTTAACGTTCTCATGCCTTTTCTTCCAGGTCCGCCTCGCGGGCACTGCGTTTTCTTTTAGGTCCGCTTTTTCTCACACACAAGGCGCACCGCACGAAAAGGCGCACCGCTCATTTTGAAGAAAATTTAAGACTTTTAAATGCACTTTATAGCCATGAAATTACGGTACATTTCCCAGCAGCAATTACTAGCAGAAAAGAGGCCTCTCCCTTGTATCTTTTTGTAACTTACATGAGGTTTTAATGAATTATACAGATAAAATTGTACAGTATTTTAATTGATAAGTTGAATTTCAATGCAATTGAAATACAATTGAACATCTTCTACTTTTTTATCATCATAAAAATCCTAAATTAGTTTTTTTTTTTTTTTTTTTCCATTCAACAATAGCCAGCTTTAATCAAATCTTTTTTCTTCTTTTTTTTAAAGCAAACTCATTCTTGACAATTTTCAGAAAATCATTATTAGATTTTCTGGTCGAAAAGTAGTCGGTATCATCAGCAAATAAATCTCAATCAAGTTTACACTATATGAAAAAAAAAAGAATATAAGCAATCATTGTGGTCTAAGGACTGAGCCTTCTGGAACAATGTCTGAGCATGAATCAACATGGTGAATCATTACTTACTGTTGTCTATTTTTCAAGTCATTTTGCAACCATTTGACTTGTTGTACCCTGTAGACCATAATATTCACCTTTCTTTTAGAAGAAGAGAGTCTTCAGTTGTATCAAACTGCTTCTTATTTGTTGTATAGCGATGTATAGCGATGGGGGAGACGGCAGCACAGTGGTTAGCGCGTTCACGCGTAGCCCGGAAGGTCACGGGTTTGCGTCCCATAGAGAGCACGTCTAGGGTCCTTGGAGAAGACACATAACCCCCGCTTCTCTCACCATTGGTGCCGTCGAAGGGCAGCTTGCTGCGGTGTAAGGAGTGCAGCACACAAATTTCCACGGTGAGGGATGAATAGAGTAATTCATTTATTTATTTGTATTAAAAAAATCCTGCACTGTCTTACTTTCTGCACAATGACAACAAATGAAGAAATTTTTACAGGTGTGTGTTACCTTGGGACGTTAGTATTTTTACAATGGTGCAGAGATTTCCACTTTTGGCTTGAGAAATAAATTCTGATGTTTCTTTTATGTCTCTATTCATCGCTCTGACCTGAATGTGTCTTCCTGAAAGCTGGTGTGCCTTTCACAGTCAACCAGGCATAGCTCATCATCTCAGCCATTATTAATGGCTGCCGGTTCATCTCATAATACTCTGCGAGTAATCAGCTCACAGCCATGGGATGTGGTTACTGTCCCGAAAGCAAACATGTTCACCGCAATTATCATCAGCCTAATTAAATTGTTATGTTACACTACTGTCCACTCTGATTAATTTTCTTCAAACCATAAATTTAGCTGATTTTTTGGTTCCCCTGGGTCGACCTTCATTGTGAGAACATACAAACGCAATTTAAACAACAATATTGAAATGTTTTTGTCGAAGGGAATCGATTCAGAATGGACTCTATTGCTGAGGGAATAGAAGGGAATAGTTAACAGATCTGTTGTTGAAATAGAAACTCCAAACTTTTTTTCTGCTAAGCTTCTTTTCTTTGACAACTGAAAAAGGATGGATTATAGTAAGGAGGTCAATAAGTGCATCAAGTAGGGAGCAAGAGGGTGAAGGTGGGTTTGGATGATAGCGATGAGCTCCTCACTTTGGTCTGTCATGGTAAAGAAGGAGCTAGAAAAACTTCTGAATTTGCCAGATCTTTTTTTCTGCTTTCATTTATGACAAAAAGACCAAAATGAAAAAAAAAACACGTAGCCCAAATGAGTTTACTCTGCAGGATGTCCTGGTGCTACCTAAAATACAAGGTAGGAGCATCCAGAAAAAGATCAGCGTAAAGCTCCTGCTTCTCTGCCATCAGAGGAGGCATGTGGTTACAGTGCCTCCCTGGTGAGGAGTTCTGTGCACATCCCACCTGAAGAGACACTAAGAAAGACACAGCTGTATGATGGGTTGCCAAAACTTGACCCTGAATTTGTAACAGGAAAATGTTAGGACTGATGGACCGTGGGTTTGATTAAATATTTCTTCTTTTTTTTTTCAAGAGTGGGATCAGTATGAAAGAATCATTTTGGTTGCTCAAGATCCAAAATGATTCATGTATCACTTGTCAACGCTTCAAAAACTGTTGCATCACCGTGTAACAGTTATAAATGTCAATTACCACCATTTTACCGGTAAAGCTCATCAAAAAAGTTTCATCATGACACCTTGTCTTTCTGTCTTTGGTTTACGGCTGTTGGAATGTGCGTGTTTGATTCGTAATTTCTCTTCATTACTGTTTTGTTCCACAGCAAGTTCCAAAGCTACATTGATGGTGGCCCAGCAGGTTTCTACAGTTCAGGAGACACATGACAAAAGCACGACAAGACAGACACAGTGACATTTTGAGATATTTGCCAGACAATGTATCCTTATTATTATTATTATACCAGACTTAACTCTTTTCTGATAAGTAAGCAACCTGGATGTTTCTGGGCGTCGTTAGTCTGCTTGCAAATAAACGCACATCAAAATGAACACACACATCAACACACCATCAGGTTGTGTCGGGTCTCCAGAAGTTTGTACAGTAGTAAATGAAATGCTTCTTGGCTGAGTTCCAATCGGTGCCGCATCGTTTTACGTCTTCATTGTGCTCTGCTGTGTTTCTGTTGGCCCATAAAAGTGTCGTGACAGGCTGAACGCCTGCTGGCACAGACCTGTGACACACAACCAATTTAGACTTGCGTTGGAACAATAAAGGGGAGTAAATGTGAAGTAAACAAACTGGAGGCTGTTGGTGAGATGGTCCACTGGAGTTGTGCTGGATCCTTCAGGAGTTTCTACACAGAATGTTTTATTGTGTTTCGTTCAGAGTAAATCATTCACCTCCATGGCTCCTCTTCCAGAAAGGTGTCCTCGCTGACTCCCATCAGGAAACGTTTTTATTACCTCTTTTTATGGCATCTTCAGCTTAAGATAAAAAAAGAATGATAACTCTTAGAGCAGGAATACTCTTAAAAGGAATTCCCTTTCCATCTGAAGGACTTTTTGTAAATTCCCAGAGCTAATGGTCCTGGTACGGGTGTTGGGGTGTTCAGATTTTTTTCATACCAATCATCCTTTTGGCTTCGTTTTACAAGCAAATTTAATGACCAAAAGATAGGGCTTTTGTTGATTTTTTTTTCCAAAACCATGGGCCCACTCCTCAAACTCCACGCACGACAGTTTTGACGTGTTCATCCACACGATCGGTACTCGTTAGCGGTTTGAATGAAAAGCACACGGCTGGTAAGAAGACAGAACCAACTAGAAGCAAATTAGGAGATAAAGACGGCACATGTTAGAGTTGGAGGGCTTCTGAATGTGTGTGTGTTGGGGGGTTACACACCAACAAAGGACCTGCTTCTCTCTTTTTAAGCATTTCTCCCACGGGTTGACCCCCTTTCACCTAACACAGGTGAAAGAGGGTCAAGACACCTTTGGTTTTTCTTCTCAGACAGGTGGAGGGGTAATTTGATATGTTGGGAGGTTTCCATTTTCAGGGCTTAAAATAACTGAGCGAGCTGCTGTTTTATCAGGAACGCTGAAGCAGCAGAGCAAAAGAACACTTAAAACAACCAGAAAAGTGTGTAAAAAAAAAAAAAAGAAGTCCACACTGCAAGTCCATCCTGGTAACCGCCTCCATCTGTCTCCAAGCAGGAAGTTTGCACTCAGTCCTGTCTTCACTGTGCACCGGCTCACAAACCTGCTCGTAACATCTGAAGGAATTCCGTCCAACCAAATATGGTCAAACATCCGTCAGGATCACCAGGTTGCATAAGACACAAGTATTTATTTCCTGCATAAACATTCACCGCAGAGAAAAGTGTGACATCAGTAAAACTATTTATACTAGTTGATCTGACAAAACAACATTCTTTTCAACTTCTGATTTAATTAACTATGTTTTTTATTCTGAAAACAGTTAATCATGGTTGTGGTAGATGCCAGTAACCTTTAACCCCTCAGGCACTACATAGACTCTTATGAAATGTTCTGCTGGCACATAGATACCATAATGCATGACCATAAATCACTCAGCTTCCTGTCCTACATCGTTAACTCTGCATCTTGATAGTTCAAAACGTTCCAGTTTCTGTCAGTAGAATTATAAAAAACAGACGCTAAACTGGATACACTGACAAATCTTATTAAAAGAAGCATTTCAAATTGATCATGACAAGCATGATTTGTTGTGACGATGCCATGCTATCCAATTTGAAAATGAATCATTGATCACTTTAGTGAGGTCAGACTGATTTGTGAACTCAGAAGAAACCGTAGACAGACCGGTCCAGGCTGTAAACGGTCTAACTTTTACAAATACTTACATTATAAAATATGTCAATAAAATGTTGCAACTTGGAGGAATGAATGGCTTCAGATAACCACTGGATGATGACGAATCACGCTTCAGCATCACAGGAAGGTCTCATCAGTGTATCCAGTGTTTTCTTATTGCATATTGTCGGGACAGAGGCTACAGAGGCTCAAGAGATGTACCTCTCTATTCCCGTAGACCACCCCCTCTTGTCTTCTATTCCTTAAAACAAGAAAACAGAATGAACCTCATTTCAGTCCTTGACGGAGCATACCACCTTTTTCTGGTCCCATAACTAAAGAGGCTGATTTATTTTTAAAATGATTGCTTCAGCAACACAATAGAGGTGTACTGGTATTCTTCCTGGATTTAACCAGGTAAACAGGAACCCATCTCTTTGGATAATTATCGCATGGATCATCATTCAGCTACGAACAAGCCGTTTAATCCCAACTGGTGAAATGAGCCACTTCTTGTATCTTAAAGAACCACATTTCTGTGGTGTGATATTTAAATGTTTGAGAGGGGTCCGATCACTGGCTTTGGCCAGAGTTAAGAATTGTCCAATAAAAGATTAAAACCTGGAATTAAAACTGGAACCCAATGTTTTCCAAGAAGATAAATTCAAAATGATTGTCACCACTTGAATATCTGGTGAAATTAAATTGAGAAGTAACAACAGTAGACCTTGAAGCTATGTGAAACAAAAAAACCCACTAGTGTGTATGTTTACCTGGTATGTTTAAATGTGCCTGCATCATAAAACCTGGTGCACCTGTAACTGAAAATGTGCCCCATAATTCAGTGCACCCCATGGTCATAATAATATGGTTCTTGAATGATTGATCTGGTTGCATTAATGTTTCTGGACCAATTCACTATAAAATTCTACTCATTCAGAATGCAAAACAAAAACTTCTGGGAACATTTTTTATGTAAGAAAAGAAAGTATTATCAGGATTTTAAAGTCTAATTGAAAAAAAATGTTCCTGGAGTTTATATAAAAATAATCTAATAATCTGTTCTTGAATTTAGATACAAGAAATAAAAACTGAGTTTCTTTTATTTACGGGATTGAGGGTTTAGATAAGTGGTCTCAAACTCTTGTCCCATGGGCCAGTTGAAGCCGCTTGATGATAATACAGTGGTGGTCAAAAGTTTACATACACTTGTAAAGAACATAATGTCATGGCTGTCTTGAGTTTCCAGTTATTTCAACAACTCTGATTTTTCTCTGATATAGTGATTGGAACAGATCCTTCTTTGTCACAAAAAACATTCATGAAGTTTGATTCTTTTATGACTTTATTATGGGTAAACTGAAAATGTGACGAAATCAGCTGGGTCAAAAATATACATACAGCAATGCTAATATTTGGTTACATGTCCTTTGGCCATTTTTACTTCAATTAGGCGCTTTTGGTAGCCATCCACAAGCTTCTGGCAAGTTTCTGGTTGAATCTTTGACCACTCCTCTTGACAGAATTGGTGCAGTTCAATTAAATTTGTTGGCTTTCTGACATGGACTTGTTTCTTCAGCATTATCCACATGTTCTCAATGGGATTTAAGTCAGGACTTTGGGAAGGCCATTCTAAAACCTTAATTCTAGCCTGATTTAGCCATTCCATTACCACTTTTGATGTGTGTTTGGGGTCATTGTCCTGTTGGAACACCCAACTGCGCCCAAGACCCAACCTTCGGGCTGATGACTTCAGGTTTTCTTGAAGAATTTGAAGGTAATCCTCCTTCTTCATTGTCCCATTGACTCTCTGTAAAGCACCAGTTCCATTGGCAGCAAAACAGGCCCACAGCATAATACTACCACCACCGTGTTTGATGGTAGGCATGGTGTTCTTGGGGTTAAAGGCCTCACCTTTTCTCCTCCAAACAAACAGCTCAATTTTTGTTTCATCTGACCACAGAACTTTCCTCCAGAAGGTCTTATCTTTGTCCATGTGATCAGCAGCAAACTTTAGTCGAGCCTTAAGGTGCCGCTTTTGGAGCAAGGGCTTCCTTCTTGCACGGCAACCTCTCAGTCCATGGCGATGCAAAACACGCTTGACTGTGGACACTGACACCTGTGTTCCAGCAGCTTCTAATTCTTGGCAGATCTGCTTTTTGGTGCTCCTGGGTTGACTCTTCACCCTCCTGACCAGTTTTTTCTCAGCAGCAGGTGACAGCTTGCGTTTTCTTCCTGATCGTGGCAGTGACAAAACAGTGCCATGCACTTTATACTTACAAACAATTGTTTGCACTGTTGCTCTTGGAACCTGCAGCTGCTTTGAAATGGCTCCAAGTGACTTTCCTGACTTGTTCAAGTCAATGATTCTCTTTTTCAAATCTGTGCTGAGCTCCTTTGACTTTCCCATTGTAGCGTTTGTGGGTGTTTTTATCCAATGAGCCCTTTTTAAATGGCCTCAGAGAAGTCACCAGCTGTAGTCACTCATAATCACTCACAAGAAGTTAAGAGGTCATGCTATGAAGCTCATGTCATTGACACAACTTTCTAAGTCTCCAAAATTGCTCATTCATGTTGCTGTATGTATATTTTTGACCCAGCTGATTTTGTCACATTTTCAGTTTACCCATAATAAAGTCATAAAAGAATCAAACTTCATGAATGTTTTTTGTGACAAAGAAGGATCTGTTCCAATCACTATATCAGAGAAAAATCAGAGTTGTTGAAATAACTGGAAACTCAAGACAGCCATGACATTATGTTCTTTACAAGTGTATGTAAACTTTTGACCACCACTGTATGTGACCCCAAGTTCAAGATAAGATAAACATTAGTAGTTTGATATGAACAGGACTTCACAGCAGTGCATTCAGAACTGAGCAAACTAGCCCAGAAACAGTGACACCGAGGAAAAGACAGGAAGCAGAGATGTTTGTAGCAGAGATGAAGATGCTGAGGATCTCTCTGGGAGTGACCAGGATGGACAGGATCAGAGGAACAGCACATGTTAGAGGTTTTAAAGTCAGAGAGGTCAGACTGAGATGGTTTGGACATGTGCAGAGGAGAGAGAGAGAGTACATCAGAAGAAGGATGCTGGGTTTGGAACCACCAGGAAAGAGGACTAGAGGAAGACCAAAGAGGAGGTTCATGGATACAGTGAAGGAAGACATGAAGATAGTTGGTGTGACCGAAGAGGATGCAGCAGATAGGGTTAGATGGAAGAAACTGACTTGCTGTGGCGCCCCCTAAAGGGAAATGCCGAAAGAAGAAGAAGAAGACAGTGTGCCACTCTTTGGGGACGACATGGTGGCAGGTAGATAAACACGTTTCCATGTGATTAGTGTGGGCCAATGGACTGACTGCTTTATTTCAGGCAAGTGGAGATTTGGAGAAAAAAAATTCTTTTACAGTTTCTGCCAAGCGGGCTGACCTATGTCTACAGTATGTGTACCAGGTTTCATGGACTATATCTCATAATTTTTCGTAGCATGTAGCCTGATTCATCATTAATTTGTCTCTATAGAAACAGTCTGACTTCACAGCATTGGGGTACACTTGCTCCACGGTGGTGGGAACTCTTCATTTAACCAATTCCTGCTTGGTGGGGACCGGACGGGATGTACTGTATGTAATACGCCGAAACAGTCAGGGTAGTCCAGAAAACAGAGCATAAAAATGAACTTTTCCAATCAGATCTTTCCCCTGAATAAAATCTCTAAAGACTGTCTTTGAATTCTCAGTCTTGAGAATCGTTGCCAACATGGAACGAATAGCATGGTTGATCTTCTTTTGTCAACTACAGAACTACCAACATGGAGGACGGACACTTGAGTTCATGTCACCCCGTCATCTCTGGTCTCAGATCAGATATACCTATTTCCCATTGCTGCAATCATAAGCCAATGCCTACAATCCTTGACCTAGTGGCTGGAGGAAAATGAAATTGAGCGAAGCCGCTAGGTGACGCCAGCCTTGCTAAATAGCTTGACCTGACATGTGATTGACTGGGACCAAATAATGCTTCTCAATGATGTCTGATTGGTCTGCTGAAATGATTGGACAAGCACTCACATGTGTTTCACCTCCATTTGAAACGGGAGATGGACTTACTTTTAAAATAAATCTATGTTTTATGTGGTTTTTGGCCTAAAAAGCCACCAATGAAACATTTCTCTGATACATAAAGAAAAGATTGGGGATGATGCAATAATAAAATCAAGGTGAAAACCAGAAAGATCTGAACACCTTAAGTTGTTCTCACACTTTCAAACACCACTGAATATTTACATATTTACAGAATCAAGTATCTCAAATTAAAGATCAGATTAAAATCTAATTCAAACTGAAGGAGAGAAAATAAAATAAATACTGTGCTTTACTTTCAAGGGATCTGTGACTGAAATGTGTCAGTGTTTTTTTGGGTTTTTTTGTATGTTGTGGTAAAACTCAATTCATTGACTCCCCATCTTTTCCAGAATTCATTACAATATGTACCTCCTCACCCATAAATGTAGTCACGGAACTGCCCTCACTTACCTCAGTGAGCTCCTCTCACCACACACCGCCTCAAATTCCACCCACTGACCTCCACCAGCCCAGGACCAGTCTGACCACAATGGGTGGCACAGCCTGTAAGGCTGCTGCCCCACGACCCTGGAATGACAAGTCCAGAATTCCTCAGGGCCCACAAAGTGTTGAGCCTTTTTTAAAAAAAAATATTTTTTTTTCCTATGAAAAATGAATCCAGAAAGTGACTCTTATCAATACGGCACTTCGAGGGACCCCCAAGTAGTTTGAAATCTCTCGTTTAGAATTCATATTGTTTTTAGCAAAGAAAATCCAACAAAGAAAAACTTTCGCAATGAGTCAGTTTTGTTTCTGTTTTTTTTTTTTTTTTTTTTTTTTACATTTGTAAGCAGCTCACTAAGTGAAATATCTTCATTGATACAGTTTTTGAAGAATCCAGGCCCCAGCTGTGTGGTTCATGTGTTCACTGGTCAGTTAATGCTCTCCATGTTCTTCTTCTTTCTATCTGCTTGCCTCTAAAGCAACAACCAAACCCCAGAAGAAGGAACTGGTCCCACAGCGTTTCTTTCATCTTTTTCCCACCAGCGTGAACGTCACAACGTACACCTCTGTGCACACCGCTGAAAACGGAGCAGCTCTGGGTTTACTCAGATCAATTCTTAAGCTCTTACCTTGAAGAAAGGTAAACAAACTTGTACTGATGACATCATTGAGGAGAGAACAATTAGACGTTGTTCATAAGTTCCTCCTTCAGTCAATACGAGGCCTCCACGTCCAATCTGAGCCTGCGTTTTATCACACCCACCCTTCACCTCCTGAACTGCCCCGTAGAAACGGAGAAAGAACGACTTACTATTATTATTCGTATTAGTCATCATGATCACAACACTGCCATTCTAATCTCTTTTCCAACTTCTTCTCTTCTTTTTCTTTCTCTGCTTGAGTCACTGAAAAAGCAAACAAGATGACAAAGAATGCTCAGTGTAAAAGTCTTGACGGTATCCATGGAAATCTGAACAGGACATGAGGCTCTCTACTTCCTACATTCTGCCCTGAATTCCCATTGGGTGCAGAAACAAAGTGATTTAAGTTTAAAAGGATAAACCTATAGTACGTGTCTGATACAACCAGAGCACGAGGGGTGTGCGGTAGTGGTACAAGATGTATCTGATAAAAAGCACTCAAGTAGTGTAAAAGGCAGTCATCTAAAATTGATCATACAATTCTGATGCTGGCTTCCATCCTAGTACTCTGCTGTGTTCACAGCAGTCTAACCACAGCCAAAAAGAGGACTGTTTTGTGGAGATTCGGGTTTGGAACTTGATGTTCAATGCTACCTTCTGATCTTCAGGGTCTAAAAAAACTGAACTGCACAGTGACTCAAGTTGATATTTAAATTCTAGCCAGAACATAGGCAGAGTGAGAGTTGACATACTGTGTGTCGAGGAGACTAGATGGAAAGGTAGCAAGGCCAGAAGTCTAGGAGCGGGGTCCAAGTTGTCGATAGGAAGAGGAATCGTGTAGGAGTTATTGTGAAGGAAGAGTTTGTTGGGAATTTTCTTGAGGTAAAAAAAAAAAGAGCACCACGGATGCAGTATTTGCCTTGAGGATGGTGATAGAGAAGTACAGGGAAGGTCAGAGGGAGCTGCACTGTGTCTTTGTAGATCTTGAGAAAGCGTATGACAGGGTACCTAGAGAAGAACTATGGTATTGTATGAGGAAGTCTGGTGTGACGGAGAAGTATGTTAGAGCGGTCCAGGACATGTATGAGGGCTGTAAGACAGTGGTGAGGTGTGCTGTAGGTGAGACAGAGGAGTTCAGTGTGGAGGTGGGACTGCACCAGGGATCTGCTCTGAGTCCTTTGCTGTTTGCTGTGGTGAAGAACAGGCTGACAGACGAGGTCAGACAGGAATTTCCATGGACAATGATGTTTGCAGATGACATTGTGATCTGTAGTGAGAGGAGGGAAGAGGTGGAGGAAAAGCTGGAGAGGTGGAGGTTTGCACTAGAAAGAAGAGGAATGAAGATTAGTCAGAGTAAGACAGAGCACATGTGTGTGAATGAGAGGGATCCAAATGGAAAAGTGAGGTTACAGGGAGAAGAGATAAAGAAGGTGGAAGATTTTAAGTATTTAGGATCAACAGTCCAGAGCAATGGAGAGTGTGGAAAAGAGGTGAAGAAGCGTGTTCAAGCAGGCTGGAACGGGTGGAGAAAAGTATCAGGTGTGATGTGTGACAGAAGAGTTTCAGCTAAAATGAAAGGAAAAGTGTACAAAACAGTGGTGAGACCGGCCATGCTGATTGGTCTAGAGACAGTGGCACTGAAGAAAAGACAGGAAGCAGAGATGGAGGTAGCAGAGATGAAGATGCTGAGAATCTCTCTGGGAGTGACCAGGATGGACAGGATCAGAGGAACAGCACATGTTAGAGGTTTTAAAGTCAGAGAGGTCAGACTGAGATGGTTTGGACATGTACAGAGGAGAGAGAGAGAGTACATCAGAAGAAGAATGCTGGGTTTGGAACCACCAGGAAAGAGGACTAGAGGAAGACCAAAGAGGAGGTTCATGGATACAGTGAAGGAAGACATGAAGATAGTTGGTGTGACCGAAGAAGATGCAGCAGATAGGGTTAGATGGAAGAAACTGACTTGCTGTGGCGCCCCCTGAAGGGAAATACCGAAAGGAGAAGAAGATTTTAAAATCTAGCCCGCAAAATGTTTATTTTTGTTCATCAGGCAGCACCAGAACAACCATGAACCAGTTTTACTAAAAGTAAACTGAAAAAAATAAAATATTTCAAATGATTTGACAAAATAAATAAAGTTAACATTTAATTTTAGATAATATTCTGTGAGATGATAGTGAAGAAATCTTGCTAAGTTTTTTACATAGTAGAGAAATCAAAGATGTTTTTCTCTTAACCAACGTGGGGAGGAGGCACTGGACGGGAGACAGACCAGCATGGGGAAGATGCACCAGACTGGAAACTCTATGAGAAGGCACTGGTCTTGTCCATGTTCAGAAGTACTAAATTCCACTGAATCACTAGTCTTTTTCCATTCTAAATTAGGTCTTACATGGTCTTGTGAGGAGAATCCTTGCAGATTTATCTGAGGAGTCTTTGACTCATACCCGCTCAGACTGAGAGGACACACTGATTTACATTTACATCCACCTCGCTCTCGCTCTGGACGGGCACCACACAATTCAAATCATCAGAGAACAGCAAACATTTCCATTTCTAAAGACATAACCTGCATCATTCACAGCTTGTGCAATAAGAGGAAAGATCGTGTTCACTCAGCAGTATTCTTTGATCTCTTACATGATCTCACTATTGAGCTCGTTGCCAACATGAGCAAACATGAGGAGTGATGCCATCATGTATTTTTTTCCTCTGTCAGATACTTCTGATAACTACTGGAGCTCCTGTGACAAACGAGTAGCTCTTTGGGAAAATGTGGGTGGAAAACAGCCGTAACACTTTTCCTCCTGTCAGGTGAAACCGTTGTGTTTGCACATCGTATGCTCTGGGTTTGCTTTCTCAGCACTCTGTAGTTGTGTTCCTGTTTTTTCATCAGACCAGGAGGATGGATCAGACATTCTCTACTTGACCACAGAAAGCAGGAGAGCTCTTATTAAGTCTAGGCCTGTTACTATGGGCGGACAAAGGGAAGACGGATCTTCTCAGATATCCTTCTAACTACAGTATATACAAAAGTAGACTGGGTTCTGAGGCATTTGCAGAGGGTACCAGTTCTGGATCATTCCTGGGGTCTTGTCCTGGTACAATTGAACACTTCATCAATAAATCTTCCAGGAGCCATTCAAACAAGATGCCTGAACTTCCTTCTCTGTCTCTTGTGGGTGTTAATGAGCAGCAGCCCTCTGATCTCCTTCTACTTGTTCCTCACTCTGTCTCTAAAAGAAAACCCGGCCATACTGCAGAGGAACCTCATTAATGATCTTTTCTTTGGGACATCACCTACTTCAATTGCAAAGAAATGACAATTAACTGCCATGTCAGCTCACCACAACAGACCGATGCAAAGTTCAAGTGTTTGGTTTCATGTGGTCCTAAATCTCATGTAAAATAATCACTTCCTGTGTGTCATCAATCACCAGGTATTTGCCTCTGATGGCTGATTTCTGTAAACTACGTACACTTTACATGCTCATGCTCGTCACTGCAGTGGTGGGTCAGAAACTTCAGCTGCTAATAGCTGCGGGCTGTCTTCATCATTACAGAAGAAATGTTTGTGACAGAACAGGGTGCAGGAGGCAGAGCTGGCGGTGGCACCTTCTGAAGGAAAAGCCGAAAAGATTCTGGAAAAGAAGCAGAATGATTTTGTTCTGTTTGTTTGCAATGCAATGTCTTATCGACAAGATATACTTTTTAAAATTCATTTTCTTTCTAACAATTTCTAGTGATGTAACAGTGAAAAACCCATAATCCATAATCAGTACGTACCTCGGTTTGAAGGTCACTGTTCAGTTAGTTTCTGGTACGCTGTCGTGACAGCATACCAGCCTGCTTTTGGGAAAGCTCGTACTACAGTGCCAGCAGACACGTTAGCCCAAGCATCTACAATCCACTGGCAAACTGTGGTATAACTCGCCCGGCATTGCAAAAAATTGCAGCGTTTTATAAAGTGAAAGCACCAAGATGGACCTCTTTGGAAATGCTCAATTTTCATTTCCTCTGCTAGCGTTACTGCCTTTAGCCGAATAGTGACAGTGGAAACACTCCTCTCCCCAGTCGTTCTTTGGTCGATGATCCACTGCTGGAGTCTTTTCTCTAACTCTGACCACCTCGCCTTATATCCACGGAAACTCAGCTGCATCTTCTTCACCTGTCGCAGCTCGTTTTCCAGCTTCCTCCACTCACAAACAATCGACTTGTTCATTTTAAATTTTCTTGTGGCGGCTCGATTCCCATGTTCCTCCGCGCAGCTGATTGCCATCAGTTTAAACTGAGCTTCATAAGCGTGTCTCTTTACCATTTTCAGTGTTGTTAAAACAGCAGTGTTCTACATAAAGCACATACCTGTTCTTTTATACATAATCCACGCCCACACTTCACCCTTTAATGATCTCATGTTCTCAACTACGTCCGTCTCATGGTTCTCTAATAAGTCCGCAAATCCCAAATCACATAGGGCGCACTGCACAAGGGCGCACCGCTCATTTTGGTAATCTCTCACTAAAAACATGCGAGTTTCCCCTCGAGTGGAAATCTGCGGTCATCACCTCTCTCTTTAAAGGGGATGACGCCTTAGATTTGTACTGTTACAGGCCTATTTTGATCTTTCCCTGCTCATCTAAAGTCTGTGAGAAACTTATCAACAATTGATTAACTCACCATTTGGCCATACCAGCCTGACAATGCCTGATCCCGTCAGACCTCAGAAGCTAAGGTCTGACGGGCTTCTGAGACCCGTCAGAAGGTCTGACGGTCTTCTGAGACCCGTCAGAAGCCCGTCAAACCTTAGCTGGCCCACCCAGCCAGCCTAAGCAGGCTGGGCCTGGGCAGTACATGGATGGGAGACTGCTGGAACCCCAGGTGCCACAGTGGAGCGGTTGTTGAGATTAAATTGCTGTTGTGTCCCTGGGCAAGACACTTCACCCACGTTGCCTAGTCTGAATGGTGTGTGTGTGATTGGTTGGTGATGGTCAGAAGGGCCGATGTCGCAAAATGGCAGCTTCGCTTCTGTGAGTTTGCCCCAGGGCAGCTGTGCCTACATCAGTAGCTTACCAGTACCTGGTATGGAGTGAATGAATAATGCATATGTGTGAAGTTCATGGTTGTATCTTAGCAACTCTTAAGGTGTTAAATGACACCATCTGTGCCATCGATAAGAAGGAATACTGTATGGCCGTGTTTGTCGACTTGGCTAAAGCCTTAAATTCAGTCGACCACTCAATATTACTTGACTGTCTCCATCACATACTGTAGGTCTGTCTGAGGATTGTTTGACTTGGTTCAAAAGTTACATCACTGACCGTGTACAATCCGTGTGTCTGGCAGCCTACCAATCTTTGCCACATGCTGGAACCTTGGGAGTCCCTCATGGGTCTATCCTGGGACCAACTCTGTTCAAAATCTATATAAATGAAATTGCTCACGTTGCAGGAAATTCCTTCATTCGTTAATATGCTGATGACACTATTTTGTATACATCCAGCCCATCTATAGACACAGCTATATCATCTCTTCCAAAGAGTTTCAACAATTTACAGCACGCCCTTTCCAATCTTCACCTTCGGATCAATACTAATAAGACTAAACTTGTGATCTTCAATCGCCATTCAACACAAACAACATACAAGCACGCTATTTCAACTTTTAATGGTACAACACTGCAACAAGTCAGTTCATTTGGTAAATAGCTGGATAATAATTCACCTTTGACACTCATATCAATACAATACTAGGGGTAAGGTTAAATCAGGACTTGGCATTTTGTATCGTAACAAATCCTCTTTTACTCATTCCGCAAAATTCAATTTGGTAAAAATGACTGTTCTGCCCATTCTAGATTATGGCGATATCATCTACAGATCAGCCTCTAAAACTGTTCTCAAACTGGATGTTCTGTATCACAGTTGTGTCCGCTTCGTCACTGCTGCTCCATTGAACACTCATCAATCTCATTTATATCCCAAATGTCAAATATATTTATATAAATACGTATATATCACATGTCCGTCACTTCATTCTTACAGATTGTCGCACTGGTATACTTTCATTTATAAGACTCTCACTTGTAAAACTCCGGCCTGCATCCACTGTCTGATTTACACCTCAACCAGTGTTTGCAGTTTGCGCTCCAGTGACTTCATCACCTTGGCTATTCCCAGAGTCCGTATGTCTCTGGGTCGTTCTTCATTCTCTTTTTCTGCCCCAAATGACTGGAATGTGCTGCAAAAACCATTGTAACTTCGCACCATGGTCTCCTTAGCTGCCCTTAAGTCATCCATAACAAATTTGGTTTGAGATGACTGTAGTTGTTTAAAGTGTATTTTAAGTGTTTTTTTTTTTTTCTCTTTTTACTGTAAATAGTCATCTTTTGTTTCTTAAGGACTCTTAAAGACTTTCATTTTAAAAGTGTATTATGTCATGTTTACTTTGTTTCTAATCTTATATTGTTTTTATTTATTGATTGTGCTGCTCCAGGTCGTCATTGTAAATGAATTGAGGGAACTGAAAATACGTTTCCTGTAGCAGGTCGTTAACAGCTAGAAGGTTGATGCTTGTTTGCGTGTTGTCATTGCAAATGCATAGAAGCTGTCCCAAATCTCTCCAGACACTTCAGTAAAGATAGACACTTGCTCTGTTTCCATTTATACTTAGCTGTCTGCCTTCAGCCAGGGGGCTCCCGCTCCCGTTTTTAGTCCTGCAGGTTTTAGTGACCTAGGCTGGGCACACACTGTGCAACCTAGCCCAGGTTGTACAATAATTTTAAGATCAGGCTGGATTTCATCTTAATGGTGCGTCTTGGTGTGTCTGTGTACAAAGGGACGTTTGTAGCTCCCGAATAGTAATTGGACGGTCGGATGAGTTTTTGTCGAATGTGAAAACATGGTGCTGTAGAAGCAGCTCTACGGACCTATTCTCCTGATTGGCACATAAACCCAAAACTATTACTCCAATTTAAGGGGAGGCATAGCTCAGTGGTAGAGAGACCATCTTTGGACCAAAGAGTTGCCGGTTCAATAGCTGCTGAGCTCATGCTTAAGTCTTCCTGGAGCAGACACCTAACCACCAGTTACTTCCACCGTTGGCATCATCACTGTCTGCATGCTGTGGTGCAATGCATCACAAGAATGTCTCCATGAGAGATCAATAAAGTATGATTTAAAAAAAAAAAATCACACACTGTGGATGGAGGTTCTATTTAGAACCTTCTAGAATCACACAGTGTGGATGGAGGTTCTATTAGAACCTTCTAGAATCACACAGTGTGGATGGAGGTTCTATTTAGAACCTTCTAGAATCACACAGTGTGGATGGAGGTTCTATTTAGAACCTTCTAGAATCACACAGCGTGGATGGAGGTTCTATTTACAACCTTCTAGAATCACACAGTGTGGATGGAGGTTCTATTTAGAACCTTCTAGAATCACACAGTGTGGATGGAGGTTCTATTTGGAAACTTCTAGAATCACACAGTGTGGATGGAGGTTCTATTTAGAACCTTCTAGAATCACACAGTGTGGATGGAGGTTCTATTTAGAACCTTCTAGAATCACACAGTGTGGATGGAGGTTCTATTTAGAACCTTATGGAATCACACAGTGTGGGTGGAGGTTCTATTTAGAACCTTCTAGAATCACACAGTGTGGATGGAGGTTCTATTTAGAACCTTCTGAAACCAGTTAAAACAGCATATACTGTAGCAGAAAAACAAAGTAATATTTAAGATTTCAAAAAAAATTATTGGAATTATGAAAAAGTGCAATAATTCCTTAAACAAAAACAGCCAGGTGCATAAAATTGGGCATCCTCTGGGGTTTTTTATCTACATTTTTTTGGTAGTAATTATTGGGACACAATGTATACGTTATATACGATAAGACTGTGCGGTACTTAATGGGTCTTTAAATCAACTTACTTTCAGTCGGGTGGCTGGATAAAGTACGGCCTAACTATGTGTAAACAGTGAGTGTGTGTTCTTTAATTTAAGGTTCTTTAGTTTTTGGGTAAAAGGCAGCATTAATGGCATGAAAAGGATTACTTTTTGGTAAAATGCACACCCTAAGGAGGTTCAAGTGCAACATGTGCAGAAACACGTCAAAAGTCATGTTGCAAGAATTGCCCGTGCATGACTTTGGCAAATAGACAAGATTTAGCAAGAATGCTAACAGCAGTGCATGTGTCTCTTTTTTGCTGCAGCTGGATTAACTCAACCTGATCCATACTAAGTCCAAATCCCATGTTTGCAAGCTTTTTATCTTATGCATATACAGTATTTCTTTTGAAGAAAAACTCTCAACACAAAACCAGAACTAATTTGGTCTATCAAGAGTAAAATACCCATTAGACCAGGGGTGGGCAAACTTTTGGTTCGCGGGCCACATTGAGTTGTAACATTTGACCAGGGGGCCGGAACAGGAGCAGATGGATGGCATGCTTTGGTAACTTCTAGATTAGACCGATAGAATGACGCTAGATTTTAAACAAGCGCAAAATGTTACATCAAGAGCGTTAGATTTTAAATCTAGCGGCACTAGGTCTGAAATCTGGTATGATAGTGCTTAAAATGTGCATTTAGTGGCGCTAGGATTGAAATTTAAGCGCTTAATGTAACATTTTGCTTGTTTTAACATCTAACACGCTTGTTTACGTGTGTGTATTGGACCCGATGGCTTTCCATATCATAGTGTGCGCCATCTAGTGAGGGAACATCAGAATTCTAGGGGAAATAAAACACTAACAAGGTTTATTTATTTAATTTCTTCAAGTTTGGCGGGCCGGATTAAAACATTTAACAGACCGCATGTGGCCCGCGGGCCGTAGTTTGCCTGTGCCTGCATTAGCCAGCGGTCAGCATGTTTCTTCTTTGGCTTTATCTGAATGTCCCTCTGATTGGTTTTATGTTTCTGGTCTTCAACATTTTATCTCATACTAGTCTTGAGTTTACAAAAGTCTTCGGCTTACAAAAGATCCAGCACATCCAGAACTGCGCTGCCCAGATCCTGACAAGGAGGCACAAATATGACCCTATCACTCCCATCATCAAATCCCTCCACTGGCTACACGTTAAATACAGAATTCAGTACAAGCTCTGCCTCCTCACCCATCAGTGCATACACGGCACTGCACCTGTTTATCTCCAAGAACTCCTAATCCTCCACACCACTGTCCGAGACCTGCGCTCCTCCTCCTCCTCCTACTGCCTGCACCAACCAAGGACCAAACTCTCCACTATGGGGGACAGGGCCTTCCAGGCAGCTGCTCCACGGCTCTGGAACGATCTTCCCAAGAGCTTGAGGGCTCCACAGAGCGTTGAGGCTTTTAAGAAAAGACTTAAGACATTTTCATTTCTAAAGGCTTTTCAGCAAAGTTTTTAGTGTTGTTTTTTTTTTTTTTGTGCTGTGGTTTTATTTAATTTTGCTGTTTGTTGTTCCTTTTGGTCATTGTAGCACTTTGAGATCTCCACTGGAGATAGAAAATGTGTTACAAATAAAATGTTTATTATTATTATTCAGAACAACATGTGGCTCGTTTAACTTTCTCAATGGCTTAAATTAGTAATATTATTGAAAGTGGAATTTGGGGTTAAAGAGAAGTCAGTCTGTGTGTTTGTCAATCTACTGGTACTTTAATTAGAGTTGGAGGTATTCAGACTAACCAGTATGACGAACTCGACCAGGTCACATGTTATTTCTCCACTACTGTTATAATCTTGATGGGAATTTCTTACAGTCCGATGAACTGCTTATTGGTTGCGTTCATGTTATAGTTTGCATTTAGAAGCAAAAGGAAGTGAACCGGCTTTTAAGATGATCAGGTAAAGATTTATTAACGATGACATTTTTTTAGGCCAACGTGAAGCTCCATGAAGTAATCCTCCTCCACCAGGACCTCCCGGGTTTTTCTCTTTGTATACCCACATGTTGCCGTCCTGGGTTTATTTCAACTTGAGAGCGTTTTGCTGGTACCAACCTCCATTTGATCACTTTATTGTGATCTTATTTTAATCTTTTTTTTCAGGTAAACCATTTCAAACATAGTTTATTAATAAGTTTGTGTTTAAAGACGCCTCCAAGCTGGCCTGTAAGTTGGAGTGGTGTAACCACTTTTAAATTCCATTTAAAAGAGATGATTTTATTTTTTTAAAGCTGGTGGTTAAAAATTCCACCACCTCTGTGTGTCTTTTGTTTTCTCTCAAAAAGCTCCACACCCCAAACCAGAAGTCAAAGAACCATTTAGTCATTAATGGCTCCTGTTTCTTTTCCTTTTATTTTTTGCGATCAATATGTCAAGTAATGCTGGAGAGATTTGTTCTACCAGGGTCAGCATCGTGTGCCAACCCTGGCAAGTCTTATTCCATTTAGTCCTTATTTATTTCTAATTATTTCCACTCTAAATGTTTGTGTTTTTTATGTTTTTTTGCTGGACCTGACATGGAATGCTGAAGATAGTGAGAAAGGGAACGGAGTGAGAAGGAAGAAAAAATGAGGGGGATAAAGTCAAAAGATGATCTGTAGTTACAATACTCGGCATCACAACAGATTTGATAAATTATCTTAAAAAAAAAAAAAAAAACGGGTGTTCCCAAAGCTATAATGTGATTGGGAACAAGGAACATGGTGGGCAGAGTGGCACAGTGTGTGTGGGTAAAAGTACCTGCATGTGAACCACGTGGATATTAGGAGTAAAACATCTTTCCCAGTAATAAAAGACCAGAACGAGGGAGGGAGAGACACATGAAACCTGGGGTCATACTCACTCCAATGTCAGGACCCCGAGGCTGACCAGTGGAGGCCGCCTACTCACCCAGCCAGGTGCATAAGAGACTCCCCTGCAGGAGTCCCCCCAGCACTAAGCGACACGGGTGTCTTAGATGCCAGGGCCCCCAGTCTACGAGGCAGATGTGCCATCCGTAGTCCGACAGCAGCAGGTGACCCTACGGTGTGTCGGAAGCTCAGGCGCAGACTCAGAGGAGAGCGACCACCCCAAAGCCCTCATCCACCCAGCAAGAGCTCAGCCAGGGCTCGACCGGGGCTCAAAGCTAGCTAGGTGTGAAGACCACAGGCCAAGAAAATCTCTGACAAGCTGAGGAGAAGGATGGCGAGAACAGTCAAGTTCAACCAACAGATACAGAGATGTTCTAAAGACCTAAAACATGATAGTGTCAGGGTGCATCGTTCTACTTTTCAGCTCACTCTGCACACGGACATGCTGTCTGGAAGAGGAATGCTGAAGAAGCCTTTCCTGCGTACGTGTCACAGACAGAGTGGCTGTAGTGTCTGAAAATATAGATTATTTCAGATGAACATTTCATTCACCGAGACGTCTGCTTTAGAGTTCAAATTAAGGTTACAAGACTTGGTAGAACCAAAAGTTAAAATAAAACTCTGCATTTGCTTGAGAGACATCTCAAAAGACCGATTGAAAACAGATGGTAGAAAAGGGATCTCTTTGTACCTAAAATTGGTAAAATATGATAAAGAAGGATGGGCACCTTTCCATCAGAGCCCTTTAAAAAAACACCTCACAATCTGTCGGGGTGGCATTTTCGTCTGGCCTCCATCCAATTTGTTACCATGATTTTTCTGTAATAAACCTTTTTTCATATCACCAAATTCCTTGCAAGAATTCTTTTTTAAACTTTGATGGGGACCCCGCGACCGAAATCTACTTCATACCAAAGCACATTGGCACAAGCTAGCTTCATTCTGAAGAAGATCCTGGACTGATAAAACAAAAATAGAGTTTTTTGGACATAACAAGGGACAGTATGCACGGAGGATGAAGAACACCTACACTTACTGCACACAGTTTAATTTGGTTGTGGTTTCATCATGCTGCCGGCCCCGGGGCCAGTGCAGTTACTGGCAATCTCAGTAAAGTTGAAGGTTGCATGCTTTCCAGTCAGTGTGCACATTGTTGAGAACAATGTCCCAAGAATTAGTAACAAAGTAGAAGTTACGCAGGGTTTGAATTCTTCAACAAGACAATGACCCCGAAGGTTGTTCAAATTTAACAAAGGTATTTATGAAGTGGAAAAATACAACGTTCTGGAACCTGTTATTAAAAACCAGTGATGTGACTGAACTGGGGATGTTTTATAAAGAATAATGATCCAAAAAACTTTTAACCAGAACCCAGACCCCCACTGGAAGCGGTAGAAAGTGTTTGGAGCCTTTTGTTTTTGCAAAAAGGACCTAAAATATATTCATGTAATTTTTCTGCTTTCAATCAATCAATCAATCAATAATAACTTTATTTGTCCGTTAGGAACTTCACTTGCAGCCAGAGCGCCAGGACAACATTTTGATGCTCAAAATGATGCACCTCGCTTTGTTTATGTTTAAATTATTTCTGTAACTCCAAAAAACTTTTATATAATGTCTTAAATATTACTTTGATTGTCTGATCCGTGGTGTATTTAATCCTGATCCTGAGATCCGGATCCAAACACCCAGAAAAAATGACCCGATTCTCAGAATGACCAAACTTTCTCAAACAGCTGCAGGTTTAAAATCTTCTTTTAAACACTTATTTATTTATCAGTAAATTAAAGACAAACCAGGATTTATGATGTTACTGAACTCACTCACACTGTCAGAGGTTGTCATGGTAACCTGGTCTCAGATCCAGAATCCAGACCTGATCTTGAATCCAGGGGTTTCTCTAACCACCTGATCCTGAATCCAGGTGTTTCTGTGGATCTGGCCAGGTAGGCCCCGCCTCCTCTGTAAGCTGATTGGTGGGGGCGGCTCCCTGCGCTGTGATTGGTTGGTCAGAGTGTTCTCCAGGTCGTACTTGAGCTCAGGTAAAACTGATCGGAGTGAGAGTCAGACTAGGAAGCAGGCCAGAAGGCCAACACCTTACAGGTCTGTGATCTTTGAAACTGTTCCCAGATAAAGTCCAGCAGGTGTGTGATGGCAGCGCGTGTCGGCCTGGCCATGAACCCGCCACAAAACACCGAGGAAAGAACCGTGTTTACACAACTTAAACCAGTAAGGATGTCCGCAGCCGAGGGGGGGGAGGACGCCTCTGTGTTTGAGGACGTCAAACCCGCGGTAAGTGTGTGTGTGTGTGTGTGTGTGTGTGTCAGAAAACTAGAAGAAGAAAAAAAGAACCGAACTTTCAACGATGTTTAACATCAGAGTTAGATGGAGTGTGTTCCTCATGAAGAGTGTGAGGTTGGAGTGTGTTCCTCCTGAAGAGTGTGAGGTTGGAGTGTGTTCCTCCTGAAAAGTGTGAGGTTGGAGTGTGTTCCTCCTGAAGAGTGTGAGGTTGGAGTGTGTTCCTCCTGAAGAGTGTGAGGTTGGAGTGTGTTCCTCCTGAAGAGTGTGAGGTTGGAGTGTGTTCCTCCTGAAGAGTGTGAGGTTGGAGTGTGTTCCTCCTGAAGAGTGTGAGGTTGGAGTGTGTTCCTCCTGAAGAGTGTGAGGTTGGAGTGTGTTCCTCCTGAAGAGTGTGAGGTTGGAGTGTGTTCCTCCTGAAGAGTGTGAGGTTGGAGTGTGTTCCTCCTGAAGAGTGTGAGGTTGGAGTGTGTTCCTCCTGAAGAGTGTGAGGTTAGAGTGTGTTCCTCCTGAAGAGTGTGAGGTTAGAGTGTGTTCCTCCTGAAGAGTGTGAGGTTGGAGTGTGTGCCTCCTGAAGAGTGTGAGGTTGGAGTGTGTTCCTCCTGAAGAGTGTGAGGTTGGAGTGTGTTCCTCCTGAAGAGTGTGAGGTTGGAGTGTGTTCCTCCTGAAGAGTGTGAGGTTAGAGTGTGTTCCTCCTGAAGAGTGTGAGGTTAGAGTGTGTTCCTCCTGAAGAGTGTGAGGTTGGAGTGTGTTCCTCCTGAAGACTGTGAGGTTGGAGTGTGTTCCTCCTGAAGAGTGTGAGGTTGGAGTGTGTTCCTCCTGAAAAGTGTGAGGTTGGAGTGTGTTCCTCCTGAAAAGTGTGAGGTTGGAGTGTGTTCCTCCTGAAGAGTGTGAGGTTGGAGTGTGTTCCTCCTGAAAAGTGTGAGGTTGGAGTGTGTTCCTCCTGAAGAGTGTGAGGTTGGAGTGTGTTCCTCCTGAAGACTGTGAGGTTGGAGTGTGTTCCTCCTGAAGAGTGTGAGGTTGGAGTGTGTTCCTCCTGAAAAGTGTGAGGTTGGAGTGTGTTCCTCCTGAAGAGTGTGAGGTTAGAGTGTGTTCCTCCTGAAGAGTGTGAGGTTGGAGTGTGTTCCTCCTGAAGAGTGTGAGGTTGGAGTGTGTTCCTCCTGAAGAGTGTGAGGTTAGAGTGTGTTCCTCCTGAAGAGTGTTCCTCCTGAAGAGTGTGAGGTTAGAGTGTGTTCCTCCTGAAGAGTGTGAGGTTGGAGTGTGTTCCTCCTGAAGAGTGTTCCTCCTGAAGAGTGTGAGGTTGGAGTGTGTTCCTCCTGAAGAGTGTGAGGTTGGAGTGTGTTCCTCCTGAAGAGTGTTCCTCCTGAAGAGTGTGAGGTTGGAGTGTGTTCCTCCTGAAGAGTGTGAGGTTGGAGTGTGTTCCTCCTGAAGAGTGTGAGGTTAGAGTGTGTTCCTCCTGAAGAGTGTGAGGTTGGAGTGTGTTCCTCCTGAAGAGTGTGAGGTTAGAGTGTGTTCCTCCTGAAGAGTGTGAGGTTGGAGTGTGTTCCTCCTTAAGAGTGTTCCTCCTGAAGAGTGTGAGGTTGGAGTGTGTTCCTCCTGAAGAGTGTGAGGTTGGAGTGTGTTCCTCCTGAAGAGTGTGAGGTTGGAGTGTGTCTGACTGCTGAAAGGAGTCCTGCAGGAAATCAAACTTTTCACAGGTGGTGGTTCCATGTAGTGGTTCCATGTTGGGGTTCCATGTTGGGGTTCCGTGTTGCAGTTCCATGTTGCGGTTCTATGTTGCGGTTCCATGTTGCGGTTCCATGTGGGGGTTCCATGTTGCGGTTCCATGTTGCGGTTCCATGTGGCGGTTCCACGTGGCGGTTCCACGTGGGGGTTCCATGTTGGGGTTCCTGTGGTTCCGTGGACTGTCTTTGAAGACCGTGTTTTGTTGGAATGAAGTCATTTTGAATTGAATCTTAATCAAGAATAAAAACATGACGGCTTCATTAAAGTTCCATGATGAACAAAAGAACCGTGATCTGGAACCCAACGCCTCCACACGCTAAAGAACACACAACATGTTAAAGTTTACACACCTCTACAAACACAAAAAAATAACTTCAGATTTGTTTAATAATCATTCGTGTGTTTTAGGAGATAGTTTTTAAAGTAGAAGGTGTTCAGGTTTTAAATTCTTCAACAAGACAATGACCCTGTTCAAATTTAACAAAGGGGGAGGGGTGATGCTTCCTTACAGAAGCATCAACCCAGTTGTTATTCACGTGTGTCCGTGTGCACGTGCGTGTGGAGTGTATACATTCTCGTATCTAAATAAAAGTTGTCTGAAGAGGCTTCATTTATGAGCCAATCAGATTTAACACGATAAATATAAGTAATAACAAAACAAAAGCAGGCCTTCCTTGGAGGAGGGGGGCTCCTGCAGGTCCTGCAGAACCCCTAAAATCCTCATAATGAGGGAAAAAGAACATAGTTGATAAAGTTAAGAACCAGAACAGGAGACGGGATCAGCGAGGGTCCACATGGAACTAACTTTTCACCCAAAATAAGAGAATTATTTTGAATAATTCTGCACTAATTAAAGGCACAAAATACCTTATTTAAATTTTTAATTTTTTTTGGAGAAATTCTAAATTCCATCGTGGCTTGGTGAGCAGGTGAGGTGGAGGGGGATTCGGGTGGTCCTGTTATGGTTCCAGAAGGAGTTTTATTCACTTCCATCAGGGTCTGTTTTTTGGAGACGGATGAAACTTTGGAGAGTTTTTCATTTACACCTCACACTATCATGCCGGGGCGGCACAGTGGGTAACACAGTGACCTCACAGCGAGAAGGTCTTGGGTCCGAGTCCCGGATGGGGACGAGGCTTTGAACACTGGTCTCTCTTTGTGGAGTTTACATGTTCTCCCCGTCTATGTGTGGGTTTCCTCCCACCCTCCAAAAACATACATGTTAGGTTGACTGGTCGCTACATGATGCCCCGAGGAATGAGTGTGTGTTTGTGGCCCTGTGACAATCTGTTTTGGGTGTACCCTGTCCCTCGCCTTCAATCAGCCAGGATAGGCTCCGGATACCCACCCCCCTCTTGCACGGCCCCCTGCAATCCCATAAGGGATAGACGGTTAAGAAGGGGACCGACTGATTTCAGTGTCATTATTGGGGTTCGTCTCTTTGTAATTATTTCTATTAAAGTTTTTAATCTCACTTTTTTTTTTTACTTCCCTTTCAGTGTGACTTCTAGTCTTTGTGGAAGACCAGTATCACCCCGCTGGGTTTAGAACTACTGGTCCACTGCAACAGACTGGTCACCTGTTCTGGTTATACCCTCTCTCATTGATAACTAAGTCAAGAACAAACTAGCACCCCGAGATACGGAGTGAAAACAGTTCAAAGATGAATAAATGTTTTTAGAAAATAGTGAAACACAAACCAAAGTGAGACGGACGGAGTGTTTTCATATGAGATTGACCTTTGTTTGTCTCATGTGGGGTCTTTGACATTTCTGGGGTACCATCTAGAGAACCGTCTTTATCTCCGTTAGCGTGAATCACAGTTTGGTTAAATCTGAGCTGATGGTCTGAGGTCTCCTTTAGAGGAGGGGGATATGTTCTGGGAGACGGCAGCTCAGTGGTTAGAGCGTTCACATGCGGACCGGAAGGTCGCAGGTTTGCAGCCCACAGAGAGCACGTTCAGGGTCCTTGGAGAAGACACCTAAGCCCCGCTTCTCACACCATTGGGGCCGTTGAAGGGCAGCCTGCTGCGGTGTAAGGAGAGCAGCACGATGAGGGATGAAGAGAGGAATTCATTTATTTATTTTATGATATAAGGTAATAAAATTTCCTTTGGTAAGAATTTTTCATGCCACAATAAAAAAAAAAATCATGATAATTTGAAAAGAATTTCGATTTATTTAAGTGTGAAAATCACTCTGAGTGCTCAGAGTCACTTTATACGTGATGTCATCGACGTCTGGCTCACAAGTAGAGCGTTGGCTCAATGGTAGAATGTTTGTATTTGGACCGGGAGAACCCCGGCTCGATTCCCACTGGGCCCATGTCTAAGAGTTACTGGTGCAGACACCTGACCCCCAGTTGCTCCCATCATTAGTGTTGTGGCTTCCTGCGGTGCAACGCAGGAAGTAAAATTTCCCCAATGAGGGATAAATAATCCCAGGATTTATTTTTTATCCCATGTTGACCCTCCCTGGTTTCCTTTAATGTCACCCATCCTGCACCCGTCTGTAGTCTCTTTATGGAGTGTTTAAATAACCAGAGGTGATGGTGAAGTTCGTTAAGAGAAAATCTCTAATTAGCAGGAAGTTTTGAGTCTCTGTTTTCTGTTGGTATTAAAGCTGCGGACCCTCACTCCATCTGTCCAAAGGTTCAAATCTAAAGTCAAACAACACTTCACACCATTATCACAAAGAAAAAAGCCATGGTGACAGCCCGACTTGGACACTAAGAGTTCCTACTTTCATCGACCGACTAAAATGCTGTGTCTTGAAAATTTTGAAGGATATCGTCTAAAAAAAAAAAGAGTAAACACAGCAATGACAGGAAGTGACATCACCAGCAATCAACCTGCTGAGTTTTAGTATTACCCCCCATTCTGTCTGCAGACGGTTGGTGTTGCACGGATCCTCAGTGTCCCTCCCATTTCTTGTGAGTTCTGTTCCGTCATCTTCCGCTTGTTCCAGGGTCGGGTCACGGGGGCAACAGCCCCAAACAGGAAGCCCAGGCCTCTCTCTCCCCGGCTGCATCCTCCAGCTCACCTGGAAGGATCCCAAGTCGTTCCCCGGACAGCTGTGAGACATAGTCTCTCCTGCGGGTCCGGGGTCTGCCCCTTGGTCTCCTCCCGGTGGGACGTGCCCGAAACAACTCGCGCGTGAGGCACTCAAGGGGTATCCTGACCAGATGCCCAAACCACCCCATCTGGCTCCTCTTGACCTGGAGGAGGAGTGGCTCGACACCGAGCTCCTCCTGGATGGCAGAGCTCCTCACCCGATCTCTGAGTGAGAGCCCAGCCACCCTGCGGAGGAAGCTCATTTCAACCGCTTGTATCCACAATCTCATTCTTTTGGTCACCACCCACAGCTGGTGACCATGGGTGAGGGTAGGAATGTAGATCCTGGTTACCATGGTGAGGGTAGGAATGTAGATCCTGGTTACCATGGTGAGGGTAGGAACGTAGATCCTGGTTACCATGGTGAGGGTAGGAACGTAGATCCTGGTTACCATGGTGAGGGTAGGAACGTAGATCCCGGTTACCATGGTGAGGGTAGGAACGTAGATCCTGGTTACCATGGTGAGGGTAGGAACGTAGATCCTGGTTACCATGGTGAGGGTAGGAACGTAGATCCTGGTTACCATGGTGAGGGTAGCAACGTAGATCCTGGTTACCATGGTGAGGGTAGGAACGTAGATCAACTTGTAAATCGAGAGCTTTGCTTTTCGGCTCAGCTCTCTCTTTACCACGACGGACCGATGCAGCGTCCTAGTTATTGCTGACGCCGCAGCGCTCCGCCCGTCGCCCTCCCGCTCCATCCTTGTGAGTTCCTTTCTTTTTAAAGACGTGGTGTGTTCCTCTGGAGTCCATGTTGAGATGTCTGTGTTTTCGCTTGTTTCTCACGGCTCAAACATGCAGCGCTTGGTTTTTTATGTAAAATCTGACGTCAAGTTAAAAGAAGCCGGGTTAAGTGAAATAATAAACCCTCAGGCAAATATTTCTCACAAGCAGCTCGAGCTTTACCTCATGTGCTCTTTATCCAGTCAGACGTTCGTCAAACACCCATCTTATGTTGGTTTGAGAGGAAAAAACAAAACTTTTTTTTTTAGCTAGGAACAGAAAGTTCAGGTAAAATTTCAAATCCCCCTTTCGGCTCCCTTTGAGGAGACCAGGTTTTGTTTAATCGTGTGGGTGCTTTAACTGAGCGCTGTCGTGACAGCCACATGTTGTCCGACCTGTCTGAGCAAGGCCCGCATCGTGCTGAGCCGCCCTGAGGCCTGAAAGCTAAAAAAGAAAGATAAAGGCCGACCTCCTGAGAAAGTCAGAGCAGCCATTAACGTCTCATGAGGAATGCCGTCGTGTGCCAGTGTCTCCTCACGACGATCCCCTCATAGTGGACTGGCATTGTCACAGCAAAACAAAATCAGTTCTGTTTCAGGTGGAAGTAAACAAGCACCTCATTGATCAGAGGAATTTTACCGTTCTAAAGTCCATCAGGCCTCCAGTTGGAAACGAGCAGCTTAATTGTTTTTCTTTTTTGGGAAAACCTGCTTTCTTCTTCCATCTCACTGAATCCTAAACTCGTCTGCAAACGAGAGACAACCCTCATTAGTTCTGAGTCCGTCCAGTCTGTGGTTCTAACCACGTTAACGTCTTTTGTTCCAGAAAACATGTCTTCAAGAGGTTAGAAATAACCAAACTTCCTTCATAAAAAAGAAGGTTGAACCAATGCGCTGTGGTGTGTATTCAAGCTTGCTCTCTTTAGGCAGCAGGTCAGCGCTCATTAGTTCTAGGATCACCAGGCTCGTTAAAGTCCAGTCTGTGTGAAGCCGGACAACCTGCTGCATCCAGACAAACAGGAAGTCCAGTCATTTACTTAACGAGTCATTTAAATCAACTTAGGGAGGAGACGGCAGCTCAGTGGTTAGAGCCTTCGCACGCGGACTGGAACTTTGCGGGTTTGCGTCCCACAGAGAGCACATCTGGGGTCCTTGGAGAAGACACCTAACCCCCGCTTCTCCCACCATTGGCGCCGTCGAAGGGCAGCCTGCTGCGGTGTAAGGAGAGCAGCACGGTGAGGGATGAAGAGAGGAATTCATTTTTTTTTTCTAATTTTGCAGAATTTATTGCGTCTTTGCATAAAAACACAATTACAAAGTCTGAAAGAATGTTGTGGTAAAATCGGAGATGCCCATCCGGTAGGTGGGCCCGCTACCCGCCTGAAGAGCTGGAGTGGAAATGATGCACTTTTCTGTAAAATAAAGTGTTTTTTTTAATCTGCTGAGTCTGGATTCTGAACGCATGAGCAGTCTTCATCATGTTGAAATCATGTTCACCCCTCACCTGCCCGCTTTGTTACCGACGGAGTCTGTTCTCAGATTCCACCATCATTGAATCATCATCTGGACTAAAAACAGACGACTGAAGAAGTTACAGAATAACTTAGAGGCGACCGGATGGAGAACGTGTCACCATCTATAATGATTTCAGAAGATCAATATTAAACGTTTAACCCCTCTCCTCGTGCCCTCTCCTCGTGCCAGACAATCGGAGGTGTTTGTTGTGAGCGGGCGTTTCCATGCAGCTGAGCTTTGAGATGGTTGTGGTTTGACTAATGATTTGACTTCCAGGACGACACATGCTCTGGATTTGCATTTGAACGAGTCTGGGCTCGTTCAGACCGTGCAGCGATCGGTATGAAGCAATGTTTGGTCTGAAGCCGTCATGTGCAGCTCAGAGAGCTCGCCATGCAGCTAACTGGTGTTACAGCGTGTAGCGTGTTCCTGTGACGTGTAAGCATGTATTAAATCTGCATGGCTTTGTTTTCACTCCAGGGTTTGTTGTAAACGTGTCCATAAATTTCAAACCGCAGCTTGTTTGCATGAAGATAAAATTTAAAGTGTAGTCGGTTCCAGAGCTTCCTTGGTGACTAAATGGATTTTATTGTGTTAAAAAGTTTGTTTATGTTCATCATGTTGGTTGATATTAAATCTTCTGAGTAAAATTGATCTTAATTAATTACCGTATTTTCCGCACTATAAGGCGCACCTAAAAACCTTCAATTTTCTCTAAAGTCCACGGTGCACCTTTTAACCCGGAGCGCCTTATATATGGATTAATATTGAGCTACAACAGATGTCGCAACTGCGGTAAGCAGCCGCCGACTCCACTTCCCCCGTAGAAGAAGTAGTGCGCGGTGCATGCTGGGATATATGAAAGGGCGTCTCATTTCTATTTGTGTGTTTGTGTAAAGACCCGGAAATAGCTCCTACCAAGAGACACTGTTACACCGCAGAGTTTAAACTCAAGGTGATCGGTCACGCAGTAGAACACGGGAAAAGAGTCGCAGCCAGTGGGTGATCGGACCTAAAAAATCCAGCCCGACCCAAGCCCGCGGATATTAAAACGGGCTCGCGGTAAAAAAAAAAAAAATATTATTTATAAAAAAAAGTTATAAATTGGAACATTTTCAAGAACACGCCTTTTTAATAATAAAAAAAAAAATCACACTATCGGACCCCTAACACACTTGTCTGTGATGTCCTGCTTAGCGTGAAGAGGAGGGACGGTCTTTCAAACAAATGATAAAATAACGATCATCACTTTTGCCAGTCCAGCTGTTTAAATGTCTGCTCAGCGTCGAGGTGCCAGTCTTTTTCGTGTCGTATGAAAGCAATTTAGTTTATCCTTAACTTCTTACTCCTTCACATCAGGGATACCAGTTCAAAATAAATAAAATAATGACGTGCGCAGGAGAGGATTACCAAATTAAGAGGAGACGTTCATGTGCGCAGAATATGAGCTGGCTCTGAGGATCCTGTTTAGTAGTAAAACATTACTTCTCTGTTTTATCCAAATTATTAATTTTATAACAAATATTCTTTAGTTTAGTACACACACATTGTTTTAGTTTACATTTTATAAACATATATTTATTTAAAAAAAAAAAAAAGTCAGCGAGAGAGAAGCCCGACCCGACGTAATGATTGACATTTTTAGGCTCGACCCGACCCGAATTTTAGGTCAGGCTCGGGCTTAAGATCTTACCTCTGGCCGCAGCGAGAGAGTTTAACATCAATGAATCAATGATGAGGAAGTGGAGGAAGCAAGAGGATGCGCTGCGCCAAGTAAACAAGACTAAACAGAGTTTCCGCGGAACAAAGTGAGATGGCCACAGTTAGAGGACAAGGTTGAACAGCCTTTACTGTAGCGCCTTATAATGCAGTGCATCTTATATATGGAAAAAGTTTTAAAAATAGTCGTTTATTGAAGATGCGCCTTATAATGCGGAAAAAACGGTAATCGATTATGATTAAGTCCATAGAAGTACTGCAAACCACAAGATTTAATTATAACTTTGAAGTGTTAAATTTAAAGTTTTTTGTTCCGTCATCTTCTGCTTGTTCCGGGATCGGGTCGAGGGGGCAACAGCCTCAAACGGGCAGCCCAGGCCTCTCTCACCCCGGCTGCATCCTCTAGCTCACCTGGAAGGATCCCAAGTCGTTCCCCGGCCAGCTGTGAGACATAGTCTCTCCAGCGGGTCCGGGGCCTGCCCCGGAACACCTCACCCGCGAGGCGCTCGGGGTGGCATACTGACCAGATGCCCGAACCACCCCATCTGGCTCCTCTCGACCTGGAGGAGGAGCAGCTCGACACCGAGCTCCTCCCGGATGGCAGAGCTCCTCACCCGATCTCTGAGTGAGAGCCCAGCCACCCTGCGGAGGAAGCTCATTTTGGCCGCTTGTACCCGTGATCTCATTCTTTCGGTCACCACCCACAGCTGGTTACCATGGTTACCAGTTAACAACATAGTTAAAGTTAACAATAATGATAATTGTGGCACAGTGGCCTCACGGTAAGAAGGTCGTGGGTTCGAGTCCCGGGTGGTTTCGAGGCTTGGAACATTGTCCTTTCTGTGTGGAGTTTGCATGCTCTCCCATGTCTGCATGGGTTTCCTCCGGGTACTCTGGTTTCCTCCCACCCTCCAAAAACATGAATGCTAGGTTGATTGGCCAGTGCCAAATTGCCCCTAGGAATGAGTGTGTGTATGGATGGTTGTCTCTGTGTGTGTGGCCCTGCGACAGACTGGCGACGTTTTCGGGGTGTACCCTGCCCCTCGCCTTAAATCAGCCAGGATGGGCTCCGGCACCCCCGTAACCCCGAAAAGAATGTGACTGACTGACTTCAGGAAACTAAGTTTCTCGTATGAAAATAAAAATTGGTCCACATCGCCCAACAAACTCCAACAGACCCCAGTGGGAATGGTGGGTCTTTGAACGTCTCTTATTGGTGGAGGATAACGACCTGTGAAACCAGGAGCTCTGATTTAAAAAAAAAAACGAAAACAAAACCCGGATTTCAGAGGTTGCCAAGATTCCAGCAGTCCGCTGGCCTGGACCTCGTCTTTATTAATCACTCTTCTGGCAAACACAACCAGTTTTTCCATCTCAGCGGATTTAAAACTTTAAAACACTCTCAAAACTTTAGTTTTTCTTCAGATGATCTCAAAATATTTTGTGCTTCATGCGTACGACGTGGCCTTCACGCCACCTTTTCTCTTTTTCTCGTTTTTATGGAGCTCTGAAGGCGAATGGCCTCTGATCTTCTGCATTCCTGCAGGTCGTAAAGGAGAACTGGTTTTCAGGAGCAGTCACCTGTTTGCTGAATAAGAGGGTCCGATAAAGATTGTAGATCTTATAGCCTCGAGGCTCTTAGGTCAGGGTCAAAAGTCTGCTTTGATCTGTTTTCTGTGTCTGAAGAAAGCAGGACGTCTTCTCAGAAGGGAACCACTATTCAGGGAAATGCTCCAATGTTTCCACCAATGTGTGGATCACTATTTTAAAACGAACGCAAACCAGTCGGATTGGAAACTCCCACCGTGCACCATAAACCTCAATGCAGCAGATAAGAAACGCTGGTTTCATACGAGTCAAGTCGTACATGTTCCTCAAATATTAACTGCGTCGGTTTTTGGCGGGTGGTTTTTTTCATATTTGTAGGTTTGGGAGGAGGGGTCCGGGCCGAAGCTCACAAAAGTCTTAAAGATGAACAGTTTTCTTATAAAAGACGTACGTTTAAATTCTATCACGTAAAAAAAAAAAAAAAAAAAAAAAGGTTGTATAAAGCTGGTTCCATGTTTGGAAGGTTAAGTTTTTTATTGGTTGAAGAAGTTAAACTTTACCCGAAGCCTTATCGAGAGAGAAAGAAAAAAAATACCTGTTTGGACACGGAAACAAATAAAAGTCCATTTATTCTGGATCGTTACACACATTAAAGTGGGTTTAGTCCAACCAGAGTGGGCTCGGACCCATGGCTCGGACCCATGGGAACCGAACTTCAGGTGGATTATTTCTACAACAACACCTTTTGAAGTTCCACAGAACTTCAAAGACGTTCCACAAAACATCTTTAACGTTGATGAATATTTAAAACTTCTGACAAACGTTTTTATTAAAAACGTTTAAAAATAAAGCAAAGTATTAAAGATGTTTGGAGTTTTAAGGGTTAATCCTGTCTCAGGATTGGTCAAACAGTAAATGTTATTTGCATTCCAGGAAAGCAGGTGGAAAAGTCCAGGTAGTACTGGTTGAAACAGAGAGAAGTTCAGCAGAGGACCGGAGCGAGGGGTCCATCAGCGGGGCGGGGTGAGGGCAGCAACCCCACGCTGACATTGGGGTCTGGGTTTCAGTGTTTCTGTGAGGGTGAAGCTGTGTGGGACGGATGGCCTGTGACGTTTAGGAAGAGTCCTAAAGAGCAGTTTGATTTCCTCGTTCAGGGAACGCCACGACTCATTTCCTTTTTCCCACAACTGCAGGTTATTTGTTTACGGTGGGAAAAAAAAAGCAGTGACGAGCAGTTTTAGGCTGTTTTATATTTACGATCACTGATAAAATTTAAACTCCTCTTCACGTCCAAACCGTTCACTGGTGAAGCACGAGTCGTCTGTCTGTAAAACATCTAGTTTTTATCTTTTTGTAAATCTACTCGTGAATTAACTGAAGATGGTCTCTGTGGAAGGAGGGTGTGATGGTTGGACCGGTCTTAAAACTGACCACCTCTTTAGATCAGACCGACCATAATGAGAGATATTTACCATATTTTCCGGACTATAAGGTGCATCACATTATAAGTCGCTACAGTAAAGGCTGTTCCACTTTGTCCTCTAACTGTGGCCATCTCGCTTTGTTCCCGCGGTAACTCTGTTTAGTCTTGTTTACTTGGCGCAGCACATCCTCTTGCTTCCTCCACTTCCTCACCATTGATTCATTGATGTTAAACTCTCTCGCTGCGGCTCTATTCCCGTGTTCTACTGCGTGACTGATCGCCTTGAGTTTAAACTCTGCGGTGTAACAGTGTCTCTTGGTAGGAGCCATTTCCGGGTCTTTACACAAACACACAAATGGAAATGAGACGCCCTTTCATGTATCCCAGCATGCACCGCGCACTACTTCTTCTACGGGGGAAATGGAGTCGGCGGCTGCTTACCGCAGTTGTGACACCTGTTGTAGCTCAGTATTAATCCATATATAAGGCGCTCCGGGTTAAAAGGCGCATCGTGGACTTTAGAGAAAATCAAAGGTTTTTAGGTGCGTCTTATAGTGCGGAAAATACGGTACACAGTAAAACAAACATCTTTGTGTTTTCATCTCAGATTATTTTTGCGGTTTTTCTTTTCTTTCTATTTCAAACTAAACGAAGGAACAGAAGCTCCTTCATTTATTTTTACTTCTTTTCTTTCTTTAACCCTTTTTGAATCCAATGCGATAAAAAACTCTTTTACTTCTTTGACCTACGCCTTCAATAACCAGAAGAATTCCGAAAAAAAAAAAAAAAAAAACTTTTTAATGCAGCTAAACTATTCTCCAGCCAATAGGAACACTGGTCTTTGTAAAAGTTAGCACGTTGTTAAAGTCGGCTGGTCACAGTCCAAAAACTGATACTCCAGGATTATCACCAGTTTCTGAGGTTTCTCAGGGTATGAAAGGTTTGTGAATGTGAGCGTTCTGACTTGATCAGAGACCTGGTCCAATCCTAACACCTAGCATAGCTGTGGACCGGGGTCCCCCACGATAAACTGATCTAATCTCCTTTTATCGCTTTCATTAAGAAGTCTACGTTTGTCGTGCTCACGTGTTTCTTTAGTTTTCTCATTTCTGTCCTGTCCTCTCCTTCCTCCCCGCCCTCCGCCCTCCCTCCTTTGTGTATGTGTTGACACTGTGCAGCTCAGATTTGTCTGGCAGGTCTATTTTTACCCATCGCTGCATCTTTCTCATGTCTTCAGCCTTTGTTTTGGATCGGCTGACTGTTTTTCTTCTTTGTCTCTCTCATGCATCAGTGCTGACCACACCCATCAAGAGATCTGACTGTGTGTGTGTGTGTGTGTGTGTGTGTGTGTGTGTGCGTGCGCGCGCGCGTGTGTGCGCGCGTGTGTGTGTATGGTTTGCATGAGCACGTGCACTGTACGTCAGCTCTTTGCATGTATGCATATATGCTTTAAATGTGTGTGTGTGGTCTGTTCAGGAATGGCTGTCTGCTTGACGGAGCCTGAATGCTGTGCATACAGCAGTTAATTAGGGCTGAAGATCTGATAATGGATCCCAGTAAAAGACAGGAAAATCCCTGCACTTTATTTTCCAGTGCATGTCCCATCATGCTGAGGGAAACGTGTCTTTGTGTTGGAGACAGTCTGCTGTTCGATTTGCTAAAAGCCACCTGTTGGAAAAAAAACGACGTGCTAAACACACACCTGCTGCAAGCCGTGGTACGAGAAAAACGAAGGTGTAGAAGTTTGCTGGGATGGAAAAGTCCTTTTAAACAGTTGTTGAAGAAAAATGGTTCATTTTAAGTACACATGAATATATTGGACCTGTCTTTGTTTACTCTGCATCAAATAAAAAAAAAAAAAAACTTTACTTAAGATTTTGTTACCAAAACCCAATTTTTCCCACTTTTTTTTTTTTTTTTTGCATTACCCCAAATATTGATATCAAGTAATATCTACAACAAATCTGTGTAAGAGGTCATGGATGGAGAGACTGGTTTTAAACAAACCATTTAGAGATCGTTTAATCGTATCTCCGGAAATGAGCAAATGGTCGTGTTCATGTGAACCGTGACGTCTTCTCTCGAAGCCTTCTAGGATCTGTTCAGTTTCTTCTGTAAAGAACCAGACCTGACACCAGCCTCCAAACATCTTTCATTTTATTTTTTATTAGTTTACCGTATATTCCGCACTATAAGGCGCACCTTCAATAAATGACATTTTAAAAACTTTTTCCATATATAAGTCGCACCGCATTATAAGGTGCTACAGTAAAGGCTAGGGTTACGTTATGCATTCACTAACAGTCAGATAGGTCAGTCAAACTTTATTAACAATTACAAAACACTTTATTTACTTTATTTTCTAAAGTATTAGTATTTTTGTGACACAGTTTATCTTCCATTAGAGATAAACTCTGTTTAGTCTTGTTTACTTGGTGCAGCGCATCCTCTTGCTTCCTCCACTTCCTCACCATTGATTCATTGATGTTAAACTCTCTCGCTGCGGCTCTATTCCCGTGTTCTACTTCCCGTGTTCTACCGATCATCTTGAGTTTAAACTCTGCGGTGTAACAGTGTCTCTTGGTAGGAGCCATTTCCGGGTCTTTACACAAACACACAAATGGAAATGAGATGCCCTTTCATGTATCCCAGCATGCACCGCGCACTACTTCTTCTACGGGGGAAATGGAGTCGGCGGCTGCTTACAGCAGTTGCGACACCCCTTGTAGCTCAATATTAATCCATATATAAGGCGCTCCGAGTTAAAAGGCGCATCGTGGACTTTAGAGAAAATTAAAGGTTTTTAGGTGCGCCTTATAGTGCGGAAAATACGGTAATTTCTTTTAGAATACTCGCTGTGTTTCTTTCAGTTTAACAGTTTTCCTCAAACAAAACAAATGTCCTTCTCTTCCTTTCAGACCCGTGTAGAGTTGGACAAATACCTCCCCCAGACGGCCAGTCCTCTGCTACATCCCTCCACTGACACCGGGGACAAGAAGTACAGAAGAGAGAGCGCCTCGGTGGTGGACGAGTATTTCTCTGAGGACAAGACTGCCACTCCTTACAGTGTCAACATCAACTTCATCCTGCCCAACACCACCCACCTCCGCACGGGGCTCTACCGCTCCAATAAGACCCTCACGCCACACCAGATCAAGACGGAGCCGGGGCTGGAAGTGCCTTGCTCGCTCCCCCCCACCACCCAGGCCCTACCGGACTTTACGTCCGTCTTCAGCGTGCCGCCTGTGGTCAACAATGTTTTCATAAAACCAGATATGAGCGCTGGAGGAGGGGTGAGCGTGGCCTCTCAGCAACAGCCCAGTTTGGACACAGAGCTCCAAATTGGACCGCCGCCACCCCAACCGCAGGTTTACCACATGCCCATCACCAGCTGTGCGGACCTCACCATGACCCTGTCACACTGCAGCCCGGCAGCCCCGGGCGGGGCCAGGACCATGCTGAACCTCGGCACTTTGCCCACCACCAGCACCAACTACATGATGGTGGAGCACCCCATGCACCAGCACCACGCCTACTACCAGCCCTCCCAGAACAACCAGTCCCAGCACACGGCCCCTCACAGCCTACCCCCTTCGCCTCCAAACTCCCAGCCCGGGAGCCCAGATGCCGAGGCGGAACTGCTCAGCCTCGCTCCACAGGCTCCTCCTCCGTATCAGCAGCGTCTGGGTGGGATGAAGGTGACCGGCTTGTCACCACACGCTCTGCTCATGACACATGGCCAGGGAGTCCTGACGGGTCCCAAGTACAACAGACGGAACAACCCGGAGCTGGAAAAGAGAAGGATTCACTTCTGTGACTACTCTGGTGAGTTCTTTAACATCCGTGATTCTACACGGTCTATTTTTATCTGTTACCGTGTCCATGACAGCTCACACACGGCAAGAATGGAAGTGTTTGATAAACAAGTTTTGGTGAAACGACTCCAGCGAGTTCTTCTTTCTGCCAACATGGTGACTGTTGTGTAAATATTCTACCGATCCAGAAAAAAAAGGTGGTCTGTCTGTAAAGATCTCCAGCATCCTCACGTCCTGTACACGTTTAGAGAGAACAGAAAAACTCCTGAAACTTTGAAAGAAAAAAAACTTTTAAATTTCGTATCAGAACTAAAAATTCTCCTTCTGAAGACCAGGTGTTTCAAGAAGGAGGTTTAAGAGGTTGTTTTCTTTTTTTAAATTTAAAATGAACTTTTCCGAGGTTTCTACCATGTTTGAAAGTCGTTCCCATATTTATTTTATGCATTTATAAATCCTAAACAAGGCGTCCCATCGAGTATCCAATACTAGCTTTGTTTGTGTGTTTGTTCTTGGCCACACATTTTGTACTTCTTAACGCCCACAGTCTCACTTAAGCAGGAAGTGTTTCAGAACACGTGCTCTGCTCACACTCAGTCCCTAAAAGCAAAATCATTTTCGTAGACTGAGCATAAAGCAAAGTTTCCGATTTACAAGTCAATCTACGTTCCTACCCTCACCATGGTAACCAGGATCTACGTTCCTACCCTCACCATGGTAACCAGGATCTACGTTCCTACCCTCACCATGGTAACCAGGATCTACGTTCCTACCCTCACCGTGGTAACCAGGATCTACGTTCCTACCCTCACCGTGGTAACCAGGATCTACGATCCTACCCTCACCGTGGTAACCAGGATCTATGTTCCTATCCTCACCATGGTAACCAGGATCTACGATCCTACCCTCACCGTGGTAACCAGGATCTACGATCCTACCCTCACCGTGGTAACCAGGATCTACGATCCTACCTTCACCGTGGTAACCAGGATCTACGTTCCTACCCTCACCATGGTAACCAGGATCTACGTTCCTACCCTCACCATGGTAACCAGGATCTATGTTCCTATCCTCACCATGGTAACCAGGATCTATATTCCTACCCTCACCATGGTAACCAGGATCTACGTTCCTACCCTCACCATGGTAACCAGGATCTATGTTCCTATCCTCACCGTGGTAACCAGGATCTACGTTCCTACCCTCACTATGGTAACCAGGATCTATGTTCCTATCCTCACCATGGTAACCAGGATCTATGTTCCTATCCTCACCATGGTAACCAGGATCTATGTTCCTACTCTCACCGTGGTAACCAGGATCTAAGTTCCTACCCTCACCGTGGTAACCAGGATCTACGTTCCTACCCTTACCGAGGATCAGAGGAACAGCACATGTTAGAGGTTTTAAAGTCAGAGAGGTCAGACTGAGATGGTTTGGACATGTGCAGAGGAGAGAGAGAGAGTACATCAGAAGAAGGATGTTGGATTTGGAACCACCAGGAAAGAGGACTAGAGGAAGACCAAAGAGGAGGTTCATGGATACAGTGAAGGAAGACATGAAGATAGTTGGTGTGACCGAAGAGGATACAGCAGATAGGGTTAGATGGAAGAAACTGACTTGCTGTGGCGACCCTGAAGGGTAATGCCAGAAGGAGAAGTTTCAGTTCTGGTTCAGTACTTTTTCTGTATTTAAAAAGCAAAACAGAGTTCACTAGTGATTTATTGAAGTATTTAACACAGTAGCCATATTATTTGTTCAATAATCCAAAAATCCATCAAAGTTCTCATCTTGTGTGTCTGAAACTCTAGAACGTCTGTGTTAGAGTTCTATCAAACACGCTAGGTTCTCTTTCCTCATCGTCGGAGACCGTCCGGTGTCCACGCGGCTCCTCGTTAATGATGCTGGAGGTACAGATCAAGCCGACATGTTGGCTCTATCCATTCACACATTGTGGGGTAACTCACCTGGTGCTGCTCCCCAATCTAAGTAAAAGTGTGTCCACCATCTTCCCCCTTCACCGTTTTCATGCCGTCCTCTCCCACGTCCGCTTTCCTCACGTCCCACAGTAACACATCAGACATGCCGCACCGCAGGGTGCTCCGTACATTTTGGTGAAAATTTAACACTTTTAAGTGTGTCCTCTCGTCGGAAAATACGATAAACAACTAAGGATGAATTAAGAAAATATTTCTTGTAATTATAAGTTTTAAAAACAGATCCAGGTGTGTGTTTGACTCCTTATGCTCATGTTTTTACGTCCATCGGACCTCAAAGCTGTTTCTACATTGAAAACAACAATATTGCTCCAAAAATGATCTTTGATCTTCGTGGAAATTCAAATGTTTCATGTTTAAGAACTAAACACCATAAAAGATTTCTTTTTTCATTTTTCTTGTTTCTCTTTGTTGTTCTTCTCGTTACTTTTTAAATCACACGTGATCTCAGTGAAAATAAACAGGACGATCACAGATGTTTTTCCCAAAAAATCTGGCAGACTTTTTTTTCCCCACATGGTCATTGATCACCACTTTTTATGACGTGTTCCGTCGTAAAAAAGAGATGTTTTTCAGACGTCTTTTAAATCCAACTTACTGAGGACTTTTTAGTTTCCTGTGCTTTTTCTTTTTCTGGGCTATTATGATATAATAAGGGTGATTTCGGGTTTTTTTTTTTTTGAGTTTGCACGTTGGTGCTTCAAGTGTAGCTCGGTGTGTGTTTTGACAACTTGAGTGTACCTGTATTCCAGTTATGTGCTCGTCGGGTTAGATATCACCTCACACCTTCTGTTTTTAATCTATAAAACTCCTCCTACCAGCAAAAGAGTCCCGGTAATGGTAGAGTGTTAGTTTTGATACGTCACGCTTCAGCTCGATGGTTCGATCACAAGCAACCAAAAATCTTAAAGAAAAATTCTGTTGGAATAAGACCAAAAAAACAACAAAAAGGAGGTGTTATCCCAGTGGTAGAATGTCCGTTCTTGGACCAGGAGAAGCTGGTTCAATTCCCACCAGGCTCATGCCTAAGAGTCCCTAGAGAAGAGAACTAACCGCTTAGTTGCTCCCATCATTGGGGCCGTCATGGCTGCCTGTTGCGGTGCAATGCGGCAAAAGTAATTTCCCTCTTGAGGGATGAATACAGTACGTTAAAACTTTTCTGATGCTAATTTTCTGGCCCATTGAAGTACTGTATGGGGTCTGAGTTTAGATTTTAAAAAATCTCATGGATTTTTTTCAGTCTTGACTCTGAGATGTGTGTTATGTTTGTGACTCACGTTCTAACATTTATTTGATTTTCTCACAGGTTGCACCAAAGTTTACACAAAGAGTTCCCACCTGAAAGCCCACCAGAGGACGCACACAGGTATGGAAATGTTTTTCCTTCATCTCACTGTTCCTCTGCATTATGGGATGGCTGGAGGATCTGAAACTAAATGAGCATGAACTAAAGCGTCTGGTTTCTCTGCTCGGAGAGGGTTTCCTGCACGATGGCGGACCGGTGGTTGGTTTGTTGACCTGCTTGTGTTCGAGGACGTAAACAACCATTTCTAGTATTTCCTCTTCATATCCAGGTTTTTTTGTTTGTGATTGTGTCCTGCTTTTCCAGCCATTATTCTCCAAGTTTCAGGACTCGTAGCCTGTTCTTTGACACTTTGCCAGTTTCGATCCACCTAGTAACAATAACAAACTCAAGACCAACACAATAAAAGGAGAAAAATAACAGAAGGAACTGAAGTTTGCTTCAGTTTTTCTGTTTTCTCTAACATGTGTCTGCATGTTCGTACCTGTCCTCAAAGCTTCCCCAGAGAGACGGAACAAAGACGGGAGGGAGGAGGCTAAGAAAAAAAAAAATCAAACCAGGGAACAGACTATTAAACCAAAAGGTAAAACCAGTTCCTCCTGCTTTTCAGAGTGCAGATGGAGGAAGGTAGGGGGGTTCACAGAATGGGGTAAAGCTGGTTTCACTGTTTCCCGGCTGAAAGATGAAACCTCGCTGCAGAGCTTTACTCACGTAATAAAAGCCGTGGAGCTTCTCTGGCGTGCACGGATGTTCGGACACGACACATCTGCGGTCGTAAACGTCTGTTTATGAGTGTGTGTGAGGAAGTTGGGCAGTTAGGACAAACACATAAACATGAGAAAAATGACACAAACAGAAGATATGTTTAAAATGATGGAGGTCAGACTGTTAGCCAACCACGGGCTGCGTTACAATCCCAGGACGAGTGAACAACCTGCCTGAGTGTCTTTTGGCAGCGGTTTGATCACGTGCACGTTCTTGTCGGCCCAGTCAGGAAGCGTGATGGATTATTTAAATAAACATATAATTAGAAATGAATCTTTACAAAAAAAAAAAAAACTTAAGTTTTTTGACCATTCAAGAATATTTGCTTTGATTTTTACTTTTTTTTTTTCTGTTTACTGTCTGTCTGATCTGAAACAGGAAGTGTGTGACTTAAATAATATAAATCTTCTTATTCACAGACGACATGGTTGAATCACAGCCGTCTGAACTGGTGCTCAGATTAAAAAAAAAACTTTGGTTTCCTGGTGGGTTTTTTTTTGTTTTTTTTGCCAGATTTGCTAAAAGTCTGTGCCGAAAAAACAGGCTGATCTTTCTTCAAGAAAAGAAAAAAACAGAGTAAAAACAGCTGGATGTCATGTTTTCTAATAAATCCAGATGAACAGATGTTCATTGGATTTGTCCAAATAGAGGGTCTTGATCTGTCTCAAGATGGCCGACCTCTTCTTTGTGTGATTCTGAGCTTCTCATCTCGTCACCTCCCAGAAGTCACGTTTAAACTCCGTGGTGACTTTAAACCACAAACTGCTCATTAGATTTGTTTTATGCACTAAAGTAAAGAATAAAATGAGATTTCTTCAACATGTTTCGGTCTGGACTCAGAGCTTAGCAGGACCATCCGTTTCCATCTGGTTCTGTTTGTTTACCTGGTCCACACGATGGTCTGATGCTGGAAGTCGGCTGTTTCTCAGACTTTTTACACAAAATCCGATTTCGGTTATAATTGATTATTTTTTCCCCACTCTATTAAAAAACAAAAAAAAGATGACTTTAAAAGTCTCAGAACAAGATTTGTTTCATCTTCTGAACCTCTTATCCCAAACCGGGTCACGGATGGAGCCGGAGCCTATCCTGGCTGATATTTTTTTTAAAATATACTTTATTAATCCCTGACCAGGAAATTTATGTGCTGCATTTCACCGCAGCAGGCTGCCATCAATGACGGCGCCAATGGTGGGAGAAATGAGGGGTCAGGTGTCTTCTCCAAGGACCCTAGCTGTGCACTCAGTGGGATGCGAACCCGCAAACTTCCGGTTGACTTCCGGTTCGTGGGTGAACGCTCTAACCACTGAGATCGATGCTTGCGGGTTAGATCCCCCGTTCGGGGCTCATGCCAAAGTGTCCCTGAGCAAGACACCAAACCCCTGGTTTCGGAGTGTCTCCTGATGGTGGTTTACAGCTTGCATGTCAGCTTCCACCATCAGGTATGAATGTGTGTGTGTGTGAGAGGCAGCCCCTCAGCTGCCTTAAGTGCCTGATATAAAATACAAACATCATGGTTTAAAAAGGAACACCCTCAGTCACGCATGTGAATCTACAATGTTTAGAAACATGGCGGCACATTAACACCGAAAAAACCCCCAAAAATTCAAATTGATTTTAATGAAAACAAGAAAGTTTTTGTCTGTAAATTCGAATGAATCGATTTACGGCTTTGTTGAGAACCCAATGAAAAGATGCTAAACTAAAGGAAGGAGACGGCAGCTCAGTGGTTAGAGTGTTCGCACGCGGACCGGAAGTTCACAGGTTCGTGTCCCACAGAGAGCACGTCTAGGGTCCTTGGAGAAGACACCTAACTCCCGCTCTCCCACCATTGGCGCCGTCAATGGGCAGCCTGCTGCGGTGTAAAGAGTGCAGCACGGTAAGGGATGAAGAGAGGAATTCATTATTATTATTAAACACAGTCATAAAGGTTCAAACACGTCTTTTCAGACATGTTGGGAGAAAGTGGGCTTTCAGAAAGTCCATCGTGTACCAGTTCCGCCCCCACCAGTGATGATTTACAGAGACAGTCTAACCACGTGTCAAAGAAACCTCTTTTATTTTTTATTGATGGAGGAATAAATGATTTAAAAAGATCTAAATCAAATACAAACTTCTGGATTCTCCTCGTTTCTTAACCCCGTTTGGGAGGAGGGACGGTGAACACATGGTGGACTGGTCTGCCTTCATGTTGTCCTCCTCATTGGGAGGAGGGACGGTAAACACATGGTGGACTGGTCTGCCTTCATGTTGTCCTCCTCATTGGGAGGAGGGACGGTGAACACATGGTGGACTGGTCTGCCTTCATGTTGTCCTCCTCATTGGGAGGAGGGACGGTGAACACATGGTGGACTGGTCTGTCTTCATGTTGTCCTCCTCATTGGGAGGAGGGACGGTAAACACATGGTGGACTGGTCTGCCTTCATGTTGTCCTCCTCATTGGGAGGAGGGACGGTGAACACATGGTGGACTGGTCTGCCTTCATGTTGTCCTCCTCATTGGGAGGAGGGACGGTGAACACATGGTGGACTGGTCTGTCTTCATGTTGTCCTCCTCATTGGGAGGAGGGACGGTAAACACATGGTGGACTGGTCTGTCTTCATGCTGTCCTCCTCATTGGGAGGAGGGAGGGTGAACACATGGTGGACTGGTCTGTCTTCGTGTTGTCCTCCTCATTGGGAGGAGGGACGGTGAACACATGGTGGACTGGTCTGTCTTCGTGTTGTCCTCCTCATTGGGAGGAGGGACGGTGAACACATGGTGGACTGGTCTGTCTTTGTGTTGTCCTCCTCATTGGGAGGAGGGACGGTGAACACATGGTGGACTGGTCTGTCTTCGTGTTGTCCTCCTCATTGGGAGGAGGGACGGTGAACACATGGTGGACTGGTCTGTCTTCGTGTTGTCCTCCTCATTGGGAGGAGGGACGGTGAACACATGGTGGACTGGTCTGTCTTCGTGCTGTCCTCCTCATTGGGAGGAGGGACGGTGAACACATGGTGGACTGGTCTGTCTTCGTGCTGTCCTCCTCATTGGGAGGAGGGACGGTGAACACATGGTGGACTGGTCTGTCTTCGTGCTGTCCTCCTCATTGGGAGGAGGGACGGTGAACACATGGTGGACTGGTCTGTCTTCGTGCTGTCCTCCTCATTGGGAGGAGGGACGGTGAACACATGGTGGACTGGTCTGTCTTCGTGCTGTCCTCCTCATTGGGAGGAGGGACGGTGAACACATGGTGGACTGGTCTGTCTTCATGTTGTCCTCCTCATTGGGAGGAGGGACGGTGAACACATGGTGGACTGGTCTGTCTTCATGCTGTCCTCCTCATTGGGAGGAGGGACGGTGAACACATGGTGGACTGGTCCGTCTTCATGCTTCCCTCCTCATTGGGAGGAGGGACGGTGAACACATGGTGGACTGGTCCGTCTTCGTGTTGTCCTCCTCATTGGGAGGAGGGACGGTGAACACATGGTGGACTGGTCCGTCTTCGTGCTGTCCTCCTCATTGGGAGGAGGGACGGTGAACACATGGTGGACTGGTCCGTCTTCGTGCTGTCCTCCTCATTGGGAGGAGGGACGGTGAACACATGGTGGACTGGTCCGTCTTCGTGCTGTCCTCCTCATTGGGAGGAGGGACGGTGAACACATGGTGGACTGGTCTGTCTTCGTGCTGTCCTCCTCATTGGGAGGAGGGACGGTGAACACATGGTGGACTGGTCTTTCTTCATGTTGTCCTCCTCATTGAGAGGAGGGACGGTGAACACATGGTGGACTGGTCTGTCTTCATGCTGTCCTCCTCATTGGGAGGAGGGACGGTGAACACACGGTGGACTGGTCTGTCTTCATGTTGTCCTCCTCATTGAGAGGAGGGACGGTGAACACATGGTGGACTGGTCTGTCTTCATGCTGTCCTCCTCATTGGGAGGAGGGACGGTAAACACACGGTGGACTGGTCTGTCTTCATGTTGTCCTCCTCATTGGGAGGAAGGACGGTGAACACATGGTGGACTGGTCTGTCTTCATGTTGTCCTCCTCATTGGGAGGAGGGACGGTGAACACACGGTGGACTGGTTTGTCTTCATGTTGTCCTCCTCATTGGGAGGAGGGACGGTGAACACACGGTGGACTGGTCTGTCTTCATGTTGTCCTCCTCATTGGGAGGAGGGACAGTGAACACACGGTGGACTGGTCTGTCTTCATGTTGTCCTCCTCATTGGGAGGAGGGACGGTGAACACATGGTGGACTGGTCTGTCTTCGTGTTGTCCTCCTCATTGGGAGGAGGGACGGTGAACACATGGTGGACTGGTCTGTCTTCATGTTGTCCTCCTCATTGGTTGGTCCAGATCGTGACTTCCTGCTCGTGTTGACCACAGTGAGAAATGAACCCTTCCCTCCCTCACACTGTTGGAATGGGGTGTGGCTGTGTCTCGCAGGTGGACTCTTTAGTTTGATATTTGTCATTGTTTTAATGAGTGTGTGTAAAAAGTGCTATCAGGCTGATTAGGGAACCCTCCAGCCCTCTTCACAAACACTAACCAGGCTGATAAAATGTCCACAGTGTTTATAGATGTTGTGTAGAACCTCAAAGTGTTTGCTCTTTGACTCAGTAAAAGATATAGTTATAAAATATTATTACACACACACACACACACACACACCACTGTGTAAAGTCATGTGTGGTATGAAGTCAAGACAGAGAACAGATGGGTTTTTATTCACATGTGTGTGTGTTCTTAGTTTCCCTCGTAGTCGGTGTGTGTGTGTTCTTGGTTTCCCTCGTAGTCGGTGTGTGTGTGTGTTCTTGGTTTCCCTCGTAGTCGGTGTGTGTGTGTGTTCTTGGTTTCCCTCGTAGTCGGTGTGTGTGTGTGTTCTTGGTTTCCCTCGTAGTCGGTGTGTGTGTGTGTTCTTAGTTTCCCTCGTAGTCGGTGTGTGTGTGTTCTTGGTTTCCCTCGTAGTTGTTTTTAAGTGAAGCTCGGTGTGTGTGTGTTCTTGGTTTCCCTCGTTGTCGGTGTGTGTGTGTTCTTGGTTTCCCTCGTAGTTGTTTTTAAGTGAAGCTCGGTGTGTGTGTGTTCTTGGTTTCCCTCGTTGTCGGTGTGTGTGTGTTCTTGGTTTCCCTCGTAGTCGGTGTGTGTGTTCTTGGTTTCCCTCATAGTCGGTGTGTGTGTGTGTTCTTGGTTTCCCTCGTAGTCGGTGTGTGTGTGTGTGTTCTTGGTTTCCCTCGTAGTCGGTGTGTGTGTGTGTTCTTGGTTTCCCTCGTAGTCGGTGTGTGTGTTCTTGGTTTCCCTCGTAGTCGGTGTGTGTGTGTGTGTTCTTGGTTTCCCTCGTAGTCGGTGTGTGTGTGTGTGTTCTTGGTTTCCCTCGTAGTCGGTGTGTGTGTGTGTTCTTGGTTTCCCTCGTAGTCGGTGTGTGTGTGTGTGTTCTTGGTTTCCCTCGTAGTCGGTGTGTGTGTGTGTGTTCTTGGTTTCCCTCGTAGTCGGTGTGTGTGTGTGTTCTTGGTTTCCCTCGTAGTCGGTGTGTGTGTGTGTTCTTGGTTTCCCTCGTAGTCGGTGTGTGTGTGTGTTCTTGGTTTCCCTCGTAGTCGGTGTGTGTGTGTGTTCTTGGTTTCCCTCGTAGTCGGTGTGTGTGTGTGTTCTTGGTTTCCCTCGTAGTCGGTGTGTGTGTGTGTTCTTGGTTTCCCTCGTAGTCGGTGTGTGTGTGTGTTCTTGGTTTCCCTCGTAGTCGGTGTGTGTGTGTGTTCTTGGTTTCCCTCGTAGTCGGTGTGTGTGTGTGTTCTTGGTTTCCCTCGTAGTCGGTGTGTGTGTGTGTTCTTGGTTTCCCTCGTAGTCGGTGTGTGTGTGTGTTCTTGGTTTCCCTCGTAGTCGGTGTGTGTGTGTGTTCTTGGTTTCCCTCGTAGTCGGTGTGTGTGTGTGTTCTTAGTTTCCCTCGTAGTCGGTGTGTGTGTGTGTTCTTGGTTTCCCTCGTAGTCGGTGTGTGTGTGTGTTCTTGGTTTCCCTCGTAGTCGGTGTGTGTGTGTGTTCTTAGTTTCCCTCGTAGTCGGTGTGTGTGTGTGTTCTTAGTTTCCCTCGTAGTCGGTGTGTCGGAGCTCGGATCTCACAAAAGCTTTTGTTTTCTGTGATTGATCCCCTGTCAGCGTTTGTGTGAGTGTGTGTTTTGTTGTGATTGTCGGTGTGTGTGTTCATCCATTATGGTTTATGATGTGGTCATAGTACACAGGCTCATTAACGTACGTGCGTTGGAACCAGAGATAATACCCAACACAGTTTGACCGTTTCTAATCAGGCACCTGATCAAACAGCTGCTGTCTGCCTCACACTAAAAGTTTTTTTTTTTTTTTTTTTTTTTCACTTATTTCTATGTTTTCACTGGGATTCCGATTAGTTCCAGAAGATTTGTGAGTGTTTGTGTCGTTGAGTAAATCACCTCCTAACGTCTCGATTCCTTTAAGGATGAAGACAAATGGACGGATGTGTGAATGGATGGAGGTTCAGGTTTACATCCACCCCCCCTTTGGCAACTTGTCTAGAAAAATATTCCAGCCAAGTGTGTTTGTTCTGAGTGTGTGTATGCGTCGTATTTCACCGGCCTGTTTGCCAACTTTCAGGGATAATAGTTTGAGAGCAGCGTGGGGCTTTTGACCTCAACATTGAAGCTAAAGAGCAAAACCAAACACACCTGTGGATCAGAGCGCTCTCCTCCTATTGGAGGAGGATCTGATCCAATCAGGAGGACGTAGAGGTACCAACACTCTAAAGTTTAGATCTCGTTTTCTTCTTTATCCATAATAAAGAGTGTTTTAAGGGGTTGGACACATGTCCTTTATGGTTGTCCCCTCCTTTTGCTCTTTGGACCTCATTGCTCTGGTAATGGTTGTCAGTGAGTGATTGATGGTCAGTAGAAGAGGTTATCTAATCAGCACTAACGGGGTCCGTGGTCGTAATGAGCACTTAATGACCCTCACGACCAAAGAAAGCCACACTCTCTCTCCTCAGAGAAGAGTTTCCTTCAAGAAAAGCTTTGACAAACATTAGCAAAGCAAAGGTTGAGCATTTGTTTTGGACTTGACCTGTGATTAATAAAATCCCATGAATGGTGTTAAGTCTCTCCGTCGTGGTTTCGGAGTGTGAGGAATGTGTATTGTTTCGTTATCTCCTCACCTGTGTTTGTCGTTATGCTTCACATTGATCCTCTCACATTCTATGAAAGATGACATTTTTCTTCATTGACTTCATACCAGAACATTGAAAAGAGCTTTTTGTTCCATTGCAGTGGGAGACCTGTCATCTTACTTGTTGTTCTTCTGTACCTGTGTGTGTGTGTGTGTGTGTGTGTGTGTGTGTGTGTGTGTGTGTGTGTGTACCGTATTTTCCGGACTATAAGGCACACCAAAAAACCTTAAATTAATTAATATTGAGCTACAACAGGTGTTGCAACTGCGGTAAGCAGCCGCCGACTCCATTTCCCCCGTAGAAGAAGTAGTGCGCGGTGCATGCTGGGATATATGAAAGGGCGTCTCATTAGGTGTCTTCGAAATGACACAGGCAGACGCGGTTCTGATCGGCATGCATTGCGCACCGATCTCCGCCGATCAGAACTGCGTCTGCCTGTGTCATCTCAAACGCACCAATTTCCATTTGTGTGTTTGTGTGAAGACCCTGAAATGGCTCCTACCAAGAGACACTGTTACACCGCAGAGTTTAAACTCAAGGCGATCGGTCACGCAGTAGAACACGTAGAGCCGCAGCGAGAGAGTTTAACATCAATGAATCAATGGTGAGGAAGTGGAGGAAGCAAGAGGATGTGCTGCGCCAAGTAAACAAGATTAAACAGAGTTTATCTCTAATGGAGGATGAACTGTGTCATGAAAATACTAATACTTTAAATAATAAAACAGATGTTTATTCATTTTGGGAGTAAAAACAGAAAGCTGTTTTGTCATTGTTAATAAAGTTTGACTGACCTGTCTGACTGTTTTTTGTTTTAACATTCCCTTTAGCGCAGCACCATTTAGTGAATGCATAACGTAACCCCAGACTTTAACGTAACGCATTATCAGAATCAGAATCAGAATCAGAATGCTTTTATTGCCATGTCAGTGAAAAACATCAGAGACTAGGAACTTGTTCTGGTACTGGTGTGCAAACATATAAAATAAAAATAATAAAAATAAAATAAATAAAAATAATAATAATTTTTACAAAACTAAGAGTGCTCAGAAGAAAAAGAAAAGTAGTGCAATGTCATAGAAAATAATAGAAAATAATAAAGATTATAATGGGGTGCACCTTATATATGGAAAAAGTTTAAAAAAATGTCATTTATTGAAGGTGCGCCTTATAGTGCGGAAAATACTGTGTGTGTGTGTGTGTGTGTGTGTGTGTGTTTGTGTGATTTTACAATTTTCATTTTATATAAACTTTTAAATCGAGTCAGTCTTCTGCAGTCTTTGATGTCCGGTTCTAATCAGTTCCATAGACCCACCCCAACAGTAGAGATAACACACACACACACACACCAACAGTAGAGATACAGTGTTGTTTTGTATTAGTTCTGACCCTAGGCTTTTTGAAAACATCGGATCCCCTCAAATAAAAAAAAAAATAAAAAAATGAATTCCTCTATTCATCCCTCACCGTGCTGCACTCCTTACACCGCAGCAGGCTGCCCTTCAACGGCGCCAATGGTGAGAGAAGCGGGGGTTAGGTGTCTTCTCCAAGGACCCTAGACGTGCTCTCCGTGGGACGCGAACCCGCGACCTTCCGGTCCGCAGGCGAACACTCTAACCACGCGGCCACCGTCTCCACCAAATTATGGGTACTCTGTCAAGTTTGAAAAAACTTTGTATCTGATTTGGTACTTGTTTATTTTTAATTTATAATCTATTAAGTCTTTAATGTGTTTGTTTGGATGAAGAGTTGGTTTGTATGTGACCTGTACGGAGCTTTACTGACAATTCGAATGTCTCTTTTTTGGATAAGAGTGATTGGAGTGATGTTTGTTTTGTACGTGTTTCCCCACACCTCCTCACAGTAAGTCATATATGATAAAATTAATGAGTTATATAAAATATATAATGACTTTTTATTCAAACATTCTTTAACCTTTGAAATAATGACTAATTATTTACATGGTTTGGTTTTTACTAATTTTATGTGACTTTTCCAACTTAATTTGTTTTGGATTATTATTCCTAAAAATTTGATTTCATTTGTTTGCTCTATCTCTGTATCTTGAATAAAAATTTTATATACACATACACACACACACATATAAACATATACTTATACAGTACATACACACATACATACATTTACACACAAACACACACACATACACACACACATACATACAGTACATACATTTACACACACACACACACACACACACATACGTACATACATTTACACACACACACAAATACACACACACACATATACACACACATACGTATACACAACCACATATATACACACACACACACACACACACACACACACAAATACACACACACATACTGTACATACATACATACATTTACACACACACACATATACACACACATACGTATACACATACTGTATATACACACATACAGTATATGTATACTGTATATACATGTACAAACACACACACATATACACACACACACATACATACACACAAATACACACACACATACTGTACATACATACATACATTTATACACACACATACGTATACACATACACACACACACACACACACACACACATATATATATATATATACATGTACATGTACAAACACACACACATGTACACACACACACATACTGTACATACATACATACATTTATACACACACATACGTATACACATACTGTATATACACACCTATATATATATATATATATATATATATATACACATGTACAAACATGTGTGTTTGTGCCATGGTAATAATAGCGTTTATTTTTACAGTGTTTGTTTTCATTCTTCATGAACGATTTGCTCACAGAAGATAAAACTTTGGGTTTGTGAATGTTTTCTAAAGTTTTCTGAACTCTAATCTGTAGATTCTCCTCAAACGTTATCTGCCTTCTATAAACAGAACATGTGTTTTTTTTTTCTGTCTGCTCCAGGGGAGAAACCATACCGCTGTACGTGGGAGAACTGCGACTGGCGCTTCGCCCGATCCGACGAGCTCACCCGACACTACCGCAAACACACCGGGGCCAAACCCTTCAAGTGTGTGGCATGCAGCCGATGCTTCTCACGCTCCGACCACCTCGCTCTGCACATGAAGCGTCACCAGAACTAAAGAAGTGCCTCCAAATGCTAACCATCCTACACACACACACACACAACACACAACACACAACACACAGCAGAATGTGTTCCTAACAGCTACCTGAATCTAAAGATGCTAAAGCTGATGCTAACAGACAACGAACGCTACAATAACATCAAACGTGACCAAAAATCCTGTTCAGTGAGACTCCTTCTATAAACATAAACATGGCCGTCTTAATCCCCACTTTCAGTACTTTGAGGTCTCAGTTTTGACCAAATAATGTAAACACTGGTGTCCAGCCTCCATCTGTAAATACATGTTTATATGTGTGTGTGTTTCTGTAAACAATGAATGTATTGTGATTTATACTTGACGATCTTTAGTCCACCGAATGTTAAACTTTGTCTTTTTTTTTTTCTACGTTTTAACTTCCTTGTGATAAAAATCTGCCGCTAACGGGTTCAGAAAGAATGAGCCGAGCCAATCAGATCATCTCGTTAAGAAAAGTTAATCATCGCCCGGTTCTGCCTGTTTTTGTCAGAAATGTTTGCCGACATTATTCATCGCCGTGGCAACCCGACTCCTTTGGCCACAGTTTGATTCTAGTTTTTAGTAAAGATTTCTGTCTTTTTTTAGTTGATAATTTAGTGCTTAATAGAAAGCTGCTTTCACAGCCTAACGAGGAAGGTTAATCAGTCGGTTCGTTAAATTCCTGTCTGATTCAGAATGTTAAAACATAACGAACAGAACAAAAGAGATGGCTCATTAATTTTAAAAGAAATCTCAGTTGGGCTTTGATTTTGAGTTAAACATAATTTTTCTGTTTTCAGACTTGGTTTTAGACAGAGAGGTTTTCACCAGACCGTCTGAAGCCTCCTCCCTCGTTAGAAGAGCCGGACCAGTTTAAAAATCCAGTTCTAACGAACCTCATCAAGATCATTTTTAATGGTTTCTTCATCTTCCAGCTTCAAACTGCACAGAACAATAAAAGAGCACTTACTGGTTCAGGATTTAGAAGTTTTCTCTTTTCATAGAGAAGTCTTGTTAAACTTCACTTCGTTTAACGACCGTCTGCTCGTTTACACTGGATCTGGAACACGTGGTTCCCCTCAGAACGATCCCGACATGTTACTCTCTGTTTAGTCTTTTGTTGCTCTTAGAAAGTTCCGTTCCGTTATCTTCCGCTTCGTAACGGGTTGGGTCGTGGGGGTAACGGCTTAAGACGGGAAAACCCAGGCTTCTCTGACCCCGGCTGCCCCCTCTAGCTCACCCGAGAGGATCCAGAGGTGTTCCCTGTCCAGCTGTGAGACATAGTCTCTCCAGCAGGTCCGAAGCCTACCTCTGGGTCTTCTCTCGGTGGAACGTGCTGAAACACCCCACCAGTGAGGCGTTCAGGAGAAACCTAACCAGATGCCCAAACCACCCCATCTGGCTCTTCTCGACTTTTCTCTTAGAAAAATGCGATGTATCGTACCAAGCTCTGTTAAATCTTTAACACCAGCCCCTAAAAACACGTGAAGAGTTTAAAATAACAAGTGGGCTCTGCTTCTGGTTTTAAACCCACCGGTCTGAGTTTAACTCCGTCACCACCCGCTGATCGTCTGTTTCAGTGCTCGTTGTGGCTCGTTACAGTTTTACTACTTGGTCCGGCTTATCAAGAAAAAGCTGATTTTTATTGGACCACTCCCTCAATCAGATTTAATTTATTCGCATCAGGAATTATTTTAAGAATTAATCTGTTTTTTTCCCCAATTTAAAATTTTTTTTTGACCCTTTGTAGGCTTTAGTCTCTTCCAGCGAGTTACAGGCAGAAGGCAGGGTACACCCTGAACAGGTCACTTGTTGTGAGGCTATGAAGACGTTGTGTCTGAATCAAACACGGTGGTAACACTTTACTTGTGCATCTCTCTCCTGCTTTAAAGTGAAACATCAGTGTGTGTGTGTGTGTGTGTGTGTGTGTGTGTGTGTGTGTGTGTGTGTGTGTGTGTGTGTGTGTGTTGGCTGAAGGTTTTCAGGGCATGAAGTGACCGGTTTGTTTTTTTTTAATAACTTTATGTAAAACAACTCCTTTTATTTCAAAATGATTCTTTTTCTTTTAACTTTCGTCCCTAAAGGAAGCAAGTTCTCCTGTGTCTCTCCAGCAGGGAGCGCTAACTGACGTGTACAGATTTTAGATTCACCCGAAGATTCTGTAAATATTTATTTTCTGTTTTTTAATGGGATTATAGATCGGTTGTGAGCTCCAGTAATTTTTTTTATACTTAATGTTGTTAATGATAATTATCAGATTATTAAAAGTGGAAATTAATTGAAAACAATGTATTTTTCTGTTTGTGCAGCCGAGACGCTGCAATGAAATAATAAAATACTCAGAAAATAATGATGAACTGCGTGGATTTGGTTTCATTTTGAAGTAAAATACTTACTAAAAAACAACAACAAACACAAACAACAAAAAATCTGCTTTCTTAAGTTTTTTTTTTTAGCATCAAAAGTTTTCATCAAAAAACACAATATAATTCTGTTCGTTTCCTCGTCCAAGAAACGCATGAGAAAGATGTGAAGAGGAAAAAGTTTAGAGACTGACTGAATTGTGTAGTTTTCTCTTATTTTGGAAACCCTGCGACCCGGCCCCTTTCACTTTTCGGGGCCGGGTCGCAGGGTAATTGTCTCAGACGGGCTTCTCTCACCCCGACTGCATCCTCCAGTTCACCCAGGAGGACCCCGAGTCGTTCCCTGGCCAGCTGTAAGACATAGGCCCCGCCCACACGTACCCGGGTATTTTTGACAACGCATATCTTCTGTCCTCCGTTTTAGAAAAACACTCACGTCCACACGTAACCGTTTTCAAAATATTCGTGTCCACCCGGAGCCGTATAAATACGCTTCTGAGTGTGGTTATGAGCATGCCAGACCAGTAGTGGGCAGTATTGAGTGGAGGAGGAGGGAGGTTTATGTGATTAATAATTTCCGATTGCAACGCATTTCTCCTCCTTTGCTCCTCAACAAGAAACAAGAGCAGTTGAGACAAAAAGTCAAGAAAAGAGGGTCTGCAACAGGGTCCATGGATCCATGCTGCCCACTGTCTGCTGTTATAAACAAGGACGCACACGAATGACGTATGTGCATTACTTGTCGCAGATAGTGACGCATAAAAATGCAAATCTCCGTTTTCGCACGTCCACACGCAAATGCAAAAACAGAGTTTTCCAAAATCAACACTTTGGTCAGAGTTTTCAAAAACGCCAGTTTTGAGTGAAAAAAAACCTCTGTTTTCATGTGGACGACAAAACGGATAAAAAAATGTGTTTTCAAAAGTACCCGGCTACGTGTGGACAGGACCATAGGCCCATGAACAGGGTTATGGTCTCTCCAGTGGGTCTGGGGTCCCCCTCTAGGTCTCCTTCTGGAGGGACGTTTCACCCTTTTCTGTTTGAGGACAAGGGTCTCAGAATTAAAGACTCTGTAGATTTGGACATGAAACTTATTTTCAAATGTAAATTAAAGTTGAGAAAGATTTTAGTTTCCAGAAATAAACATTTTTCATTATTTTAGAAGAAGCTTGTTTTATTTCCAGTTAAAATAAATGTAAATGTGGTGTTTTCCCCCATCATCTCGCTCTCAGGTGAACCACTTCAACTAAAGATGTTTCTTCTTCAGACACGAACAATTTTAAAAGATTATATCGTAAGTTGGCGGAACCGTGCGGTGGCTTCAAAGAGAGAAGGTCATGGGTCGGACCGAGGCTTGGAACACTGTCCTTTCTGTGTGGAGTTTGTATGTTCTCCTCATGTATGTGGGAGTTTTCTCCGGTTTCCTCACACCCTCCAAAAACATGCTTATTAGATTGATTGGCCACCATCAAATTGCCCCTGGGAATGAGTGTGTGTGTGGGTGGTTGGGTGGGTGAGAGGGTCTGCAATAGACTGGCGACTTGTTCGGGGTGTATCCTGCCCCTCACCTCAAACCAGCGGGGATGGGCTCCGGCACCCCCTGTGACCTGTAATGTATAAATGGTTTAGATGGTGACATGACGCATCAAACCCAGTTTCTAAGATGAGGTCGATGAATTCTCCAAACAGTTCAATTCGACGCCTCAAAGCTTTTCGTTTTAGTCATAAAAAAATGTGAGGTTGTGTCATAAATACTTAAAAAAGTCAGTTGGGCCAAACCTGACCTGCAGGTGGATCAGTTTCCAGCAGGTTTTTCTAGATTTTCTGGAACCAGACATTCATGCTGATCTAAGACACGCGGCTGGTTTTAGGTTCAGATTTTCTTCAGTTATTATTTTTTTTTTTCAGCACTGATTATTTTACTATTTATAATAAAGATCAGAAAATTATCAGTTTTTTTCCACATCCTGTTCCACCTTCTTTTTTTGTAGCAGTTTTAAATCTGTAGTCTGTAATCTTCCGTCACACACACACATCTCGGATCATTTCGAACTCTTGCAGTTTTAAGGAAGAGAAACTTGAAGAAAAGACAAACTTAAGTTTTGTTTTAACTCAGCGTGTCATTAAACATGTTTCTGCTCAGAAGCTAAAACCATTTAATGAGTTTAAAACAAACAAAGTTCATCTTTCTGGATTTAAAGTCGGTCTGAAGTAAATCCTCAACATCTGGATTTAAAGACGGTCCGTCTTTTATCATCTGGATTTAAAGACGGTCCGTCTTTTATCATCTGGATTTAAAGACGGTCCTTCTTTTATCATCTGAAAAAAACTGAAAAAAAAAAAAAAACCCTCAAACTTAAACTCAAACACAGGTAGATTATATTTTGTGTAGGCGGTGTAAACTGAAAGAGATCAGTGACTGCAAAGTTGTAGCAGGAGACAGTGTAGCCAAACAGCACAGGATGGTCATGTGTAAGATAACTCTGGAAGTGAGGAAGTTTAAGAAGACGAAGGGAGTGCAGAAGACTAAATGGTGGAAACTGAAAAAGGAAGAGTGCTGCTTGAACTTTATAACGCTTCCAGATGACTGGACAACTACAGCTAAAGTGATCAGGGAGACAGGCAAGAGAGTACTTGGTGTGTCATCTGGAAGGAAGATAGATAAAGAGACTTGGTGGTGGAATGAGGAGGTGCAGGATTGTATCAAAAGAAAGAGGCTGGCTAAGAAGAAGTGGGACACTGAGAGGACTGAGGAGAGTAGGCAAGTGTACAGGGAGATACAACATAAGGTTAAAGTAGAGGTGGCAAAGGCAAAACAAGCAGCCTTCGACGACTTGTATGCTAAGCTGAACAGCAAGGAGGGAGAGATGGACCTATACAGGTTGGCAAGACATAGAGACAAAGATCGGAAGGATGTGCAGCAAGTTAGGGTGATTAAAGACTGGAATGGATGTCTCTTGACAGATGCTAGTAATGTGATGGGAAGATGGAAAGAGTACTTTGAAGAGTTGATGAATGAAGAAAATGAAAGAGAACAAAGAGTAGATGACGTTATCAAAGTGGATCGGAAAGTGGCTAAGATCAGTAAGGTAGAAATAAAGAGGGCACTGAAGAGGATGAAGAGTGGAAAGGCTCTGGGTCCTGATGGAATCCCTATAGAAGTATGGAAGTGTTTAGGTGAGGTGGCAGTAGAGTTTCTGACTGGGCTGTTTAACAGGATATTAGAAAGTGAGAAGATGCCTGATGAATGGAGAAGAAGTGTGCTGGTTCCTGTTTTTAAGAACAAGGGAGATGTGCAGAGTTGTGGTAACTACAGAGGAATTAAACTGATCAGTCATACGATGAAGTTATGGGAAAAAGTTGTTGAAGCTAGGCTGAGGTCTGAAGTAAGAATTTATGAGGAGCAGTATGGTTTTATGCCTAAAAAGAGCACTACAGATGCAGTATTTGCCTTGAGGATGCTGATAGAGAAGTACAGGGAAGGTCAGAGGGAGCTGCACTGTGTCTTTGTAGATCTTGAGAAAGCGTATGACAGGGTACCTAGAGAAGAACTATGGTATTGTATGAGGAAGTCTGGTGTGACAGAGAAGTATTTTAGAGTGGTTCAGGACATGTATGAGGGCTGTAAGACAGGGGTGAGGTGTGCTGTAGGTGAGACAGAGGAGTTCAGTGTGGGGGTGGGACTGCATCAAGGATCTGCTCTGAGCCCTTTGCTGTTTGCTATGGTGATGGACAGGCTGACAGACGAGGTTAGACAGGAATCTCCATGGACAATGATGTTTGCAGATGACATTGTGATCTGTAGTGAGAGGAGGGAAGAGGTGGAGGAAAAGCTGGAGAGGTGGAGGTTTGCACTAGAAAGAAGAGGAATGAAGATTAGTCAGAGTAAGACAGAGTACATGTGTGTGAATGAGAAGGATCCAAATGGAAAAGTGAGGTTACAGGGAGAAGAGATAAAGAAGGTGGAAGATTTTAAGTACTTGGGATCAACAGTCCAGAGCAATGGAGAGTGTGGAAAAGAGGTGAAGAAGCGTGTTCAAGCAGGCTGGAACGGGTGGAGAAAAGTATCAGGTGTGATGTGTGACAGAAGAGTTTCAGCTAAAATGAAAGGAAAAGTGTACAAAACCGTGGTGAGAGCGGCCATGCTGATTGGTCTAGAGACAGTGGCACTGAGGAAAAGACAGCAAGCAGAGATGTTTGTAGCAGAGATGAAGATGCTGAGGATCTCTCTGGGAGTGACCAGGATGGACAGGATCAGAAATGAGTATATCAGAGGAACAGCACATGTTAGAGGTTTTAAAGTCAGAGAGGTCAGACTGAGATGTTTTGGACATGTGCACAGGAGAGAGAGAGAGTACATCAGAAGAAGGATGCTGGGTTTGGAACCACCAGGAAAGAGGACTAGATGAAGACCAAAGAGGAGGTTCATGGATACAGTGAAGGAAGACATGAAGATAGTTGGTGTGACTGAAGAGGATGCAGCAGATAGGGTTAAATGGAAGAAACTGACTTGCTGTGGCGCCCCCTGAAGGGAAATGCCGAAAGGAGAAGAAGAAGAAGAAAGACGGTCCTTCTTTTATCATCTGAATTTAAAGACGGTCCTTCTTTTATCATCTGGATTTAAAGACTGGTCCTTCTTTTATCATCTGGATTTAAAGACGGTCCTTCTTTTATCATCTGGATTTAAAGACGGTCCTTCTTTTATCATCTGGATTTAAAGACCGTCCGTCTTTTATCATCTGGATTTAAAGACGGTCCTTCTTTTATCATCTGGATTTAAAGACTGGTCCTTCTTTTATCATCTGGATTTAAAGACTGGTCCTTCTTTTATCATCTGGATTTAAAGACGGTCCTTCTTTTATCATCTGGATTTAAAGACGGTCCTTCTTTTATCATCTGGATTTAAAGACGGTCCTTCTTTTATCATCTGGATTTAAAGACGGTCCTTCTTTTATCATCTGGATTTAAAGACGGTCCTTCTTTTATCATCTGGATTTAAAGACCGTCCGTCTTTTATCATCTGGATTTAAAGACTGGTCCTTCTTTTATCATCTGGATTTAAAGACTGGTCCTTCTTTTATCATCTGGATTTAAAGACCGTCCGTCTTTTATCATCTGGATTTAAAGACGGTCCTTCTTTTATCATCTGGATTTAAAGACTGGTCCTTCTTTTATCATCTGGATTTAAAGACGGTCCTTCTTTTATCATCTGGATTTAAAGACTGGTCCTTCTTTTATCATCTGGATTTAAAGACCGTCCGTCTTTTATCATCTGGATTTAAAGACCGTCCGTCTTTTATCATCTGGATTTAAAGACGGTCCTTCTTTTATCATCTGGATTTAAAGACTGGTCCTTCTTTTATCATCTGGATTTAAAGACGGTCCTTCTTTTATCATCTGGATTTAAAGACGGTCCTTCTTTTATCATCTGGATTTAAAGACGGTCCTTCTTTTATCATCTGGATTTAAAGACCGTCCGTCTTTTATCATCTGGATTTAAAGACGGTCCTTCTTTTATCATCTGGATTTAAAGACTGGTCCTTCTTTTATCATCTGGATTTAAAGACTGGTCCTTCTTTTATCATCTGGATTTAAAGACGTTCCTTCTTTTATCATCTGGATTTAAAGACGGTCCTTCTTTTATCATCTGGATTTAAAGACGATCCTTCTTTTATCATCTGGATTTAAAGACTGGTCCTTCTTTTATCATCTGGATTTAAAGACGGTCCTTCTTTTATCATCTGGATTTAAAGACGGTCCTTCTTTTATCATCTGGATTTAAAGACTGGTCCTTCTTTTATCATCTGGATTTAAAGACTGGTCCTTCTTTTATCATCTGGATTTAAAGACGGTCCTTCTTTTATCATCTGGATTTAAAGACTGGTCCTTCTTTTATCATCTGGATTTAAAGACTGGTCCTTCTTTTATCATCTGGATTTAAAGACTGGTCCTTCTTTTATCATCTGGATTTAAAGACGGTCCTTCTTTTATCATCTGGATTTAAAGACCGTCCGTCTTTTATCATCTGGATTTAAAGACGGTCCTTCTTTTATCATCTGGATTTAAAGACTGGTCCTTCTTTTATCATCTGGATTTAAAGACTGGTCCTTCTTTTATCATCTGGATTTAAAGACGTTCCTTCTTTTATCATCTGGATTTAAAGACTGGTCCTTCTTTTATCATCTGGATTTAAAGACTGGTCCTTCTTTTATCATCTGGATTTAAAGACGGTCCTTCTTTTATCATCTGGATTTAAAGACGGTCCTTCTTTTATCATCTGGATTTAAAGACTGGTCCTTCTTTTATCATCTGGATTTAAAGACGGTCCTTCTTTTATCAACTGGATTTAAAGACGGTCCTTCTTTTATCATCTGGATTTAAAGACTGGTCCTTCTTTTATCATCTGGATTTAAAGACGGTCCTTCTTTTATCATCTGGATTTAAAGACTGGTCCTTCTTTTATCATCTGGATTTAAAGACGGTCCTTCTTTTATCATCTGATTTAAAGACTGGTCCTTCTTTTATCATCTGGATTTAAAGACTGGTCCTTCTTTTATCATCTGGATTTAAAGACGGTCCTTCTTTTATCATCTGGATTTAAAGACTGGTCCTTCTTTTATCATCTGGATTTAAAGACGGTCCTTCTTTTATCATCTGGATTTAAAGACGGTCCTTCTTTTATCATCTGGATTTAAAGACGGTCCTTCTTTTATCATCTGGATTTAAAGACGGTCCTTCTTTTATCATCTGGATTTAAAGACGGTCCTTCTTTTATCATCTGGATTTAAAGACTGGTCCTTCTTTTATCATCTGGATTTAAAGACGGTCCTTCTTTTATCATCTGGATTTAAAGACTGGTCCTTCTTTTATCATCTGGATTTAAAGACTGGTCCTTCTTTTATCATCTGGATTTAAAGACGGTCCTTCTTTTATCATCTGGATTTAAAGACTGGTCCTTCTTTTATTATCTGGATTTAAAGACTGGTCCTTCTTTTATCATCTGGATTTAAAGACGGTCCTTCTTTTATCATCTGGATTTAAAGACTGGTCCTTCTTTTATCATCTGGATTTAAAGACGGTCCTTCTTTTATCATCTGGATTTAAAGACGGTCCTTCTTTTATCATCTGGATTTAAAGACTGGTCCTTCTTTTATCATCTGGATTTAAAGACGGTCCTTCTTTTATCATCTGGATTTAAAGACGGTCCTTCTTTTATCATCTGGATTTAAAGACTGGTCCTTCTTTTATCATCTGGATTTAAAGACGGTCCTTCTTTTATCATCTGGATTTAAAGACGGTCCTTCTTTTATCATCTGGATTTAAAGACTGGTCCTTCTTTTATCATCTGGATTTAAAGACGGTCCTTCTTTTATCATCTGGATTTAAAGACTGGTCCTTCTTTTATCATCTGGATTTAAAGACGGTCCTTCTTTTATCATCTGGATTTAAAGACTGGTCCTTCTTTTATCATCTGGATTTAAAGACCGTCCGTCTTTTATCATCTGGATTTAAAGACGGTCCTTCTTTTATCATCTGGATTTAAAGACTGGTCCTTCTTTTATCATCTGGATTTAAAGACCGTCCTTCTTTTATCATCTGGATTTAAAGACGGTCCTTCTTTTATCATCTGGATTTAAAGACTGGTCCTTCTTTTATCATCTGGATTTAAAGACTGGTCCTTCTTTTATCATCTGGATTTAAAGACGGTCCTTCTTTTATCATCTGGATTTAAAGACGGTCCTTCTTTTATCATCTGGATTTAAAGACGGTCCTTCTTTTATCATCTGGATTTAAAGACCGTCCGTCTTTTATCATCTGGATTTAAAGACGGTCCTTCTTTTATCATCTGGATTTAAAGACTGGTCCTTCTTTTATCATCTGGATTTAAAGACTGGTCCTTCTTTTATCATCTGGATTTAAAGACGTTCCTTCTTTTATCATCTGGATTTAAAGACGGTCCTTCTTTTATCATCTGGATTTAAAGACTGGTCCTTCTTTTATCATCTGGATTTAAAGACGGTCCTTCTTTTATCATCTGGATTTAAAGACGGTCCTTCTTTTATCATCTGGATTTAAAGACGGTCCTTCTTTTATCATCTGGATTTAAAGACTGGTCCTTCTTTTATCATCTGGATTTAAAGAGGGTCCTTCTTTTATCATCTGGATTTAAAGACTGGTCCTTCTTTTATCATCTGGATTTAAAGACTGGTCCTTCTTTTATCATCTGGATTTAAAGACTGGTCCTTCTTTTATCATCTGGATTTAAAGACTGGTCCTTCTTTTATCATCTGGATTTAAAGACGGTCCTTCTTTTATCATCTGGATTTAAAGACCGTCCGTCTTTTATCATCTGGATTTAAAGACTGGTCCTTCTTTTATCATCTGGATTTAAAGACTGGTCCTTCTTTTATCATCTGGATTTAAAGACTGGTCCTTCTTTTATCATCTGGATTTAAAGACGTTCCTTCTTTTATCATCTGGATTTAAAGACGGTCCTTCTTTTATCATCTGGATTTAAAGACTGGTCCTTCTTTTATCATCTGGATTTAAAGACGGTCCTTCTTTTATCATCTGGATTTAAAGACTGGTCCTTCTTTTATCATCTGGATTTAAAGACGGTCCTTCTTTTATCATCTGGATTTAAAGACTGGTCCTTCTTTTATCATCTGGATTTAAAGACTGGTCCTTCTTTTATCATCTGGATTTAAAGACTGGTCCTTCTTTTATCATCTGGATTTAAAGACGGTCCTTCTTTTATCATCTGGATTTAAAGACTGGTCCTTCTTTTATCATCTGGATTTAAAGACGGTCCTTCTTTTATCAACTGGATTTAAAGACGGTCCTTCTTTTATCATCTGGATTTAAAGACTGGTCCTTCTTTTATCATCTGGATTTAAAGACGGTCCTTCTTTTATCATCTGGATTTAAAGACGGTCCTTCTTTTATCATCTGGATTTAAAGACTGGTCCTTCTTTTTTCATCTGGATTTAAAGACTGGTCCTTCTTTTATCATCTGGATTTAAAGACGGTCCTTCTTTTATCATCTGGATTTAAAGACGGTCCTTCTTTTATCATCTGGATTTAAAGACTGGTCCTTCTTTTATCATCTGGATTTAAAGACGGTCCTTCTTTTATCATCTGATTTAAAGACTGGTCCTTCTTTTATCATCTGGATTTAAAGACTGGTCCTTCTTTTATCATCTGGATTTAAAGACGGTCCTTCTTTTATCATCTGGATTTAAAGACGGTCCTTCTTTTATCATCTGGATTTAAAGACGGTCCTTCTTTTATCATCTGGATTTAAAGACGGTCCTTCTTTTATCATCTGGATTTAAAGACCGTCCGTCTTTTATCATCTGGATTTAAAGACGGTCCTTCTTTTATCATCTGGATTTAAAGACTGGTCCTTCTTTTATCATCTGGATTTAAAGACTGGTCCTTCTTTTATCATCTGGATTTAAAGACGTTCCTTCTTTTATCATCTGGATTTAAAGACGGTCCTTCTTTTATCATCTGGATTTAAAGACGGTCCTTCTTTTATCATCTGGATTTAAAGACGGTCCTTCTTTTATCATCTGGATTTAAAGACTGGTCCTTCTTTTATCATCTGGATTTAAAGACGGTCCTTCTTTTATCATCTGGATTTAAAGACTGGTCCTTCTTTTATCATCTGGATTTAAAGACTGGTCCTTCTTTTATCATCTGGATTTAAAGACGGTCCTTCTTTTATCATCTGGATTTAAAGACTGGTCCTTCTTTTATTATCTGGATTTAAAGACTGGTCCTTCTTTTATCATCTGGATTTAAAGACGGTCCTTCTTTTATCATCTGGATTTAAAGACTTGTCCTTCTTTTATCATCTGGATTTAAAGACGGTCCTTCTTTTATCATCTGGATTTAAAGACGGTCCTTCTTTTATCATCTGGATTTAAAGACTGGTCCTTCTTTTATCATCTGGATTTAAAGACTGGTCCTTCTTTTATCATCTGGATTTAAAGACGGTCCTTCTTTTATCATCTGGATTTAAAGACTGGTCCTTCTTTTATCATCTGGATTTAAAGACGGTCCTTCTTTTATCATCTGGATTTAAAGACGGTCCTTTTTTTATCATCTGGATTTAAAGACGGTCCTTCTTTTATCATCTGGATTTAAAGACGGTCCTTCTTTTATCATCTGGATTTAAAGACGGTCCTTCTTTTATCATCTG